>JAHLJT010000631.1:251086882-251165336 GCA_031308135.1 Acheta domesticus
AAAGAAAATTGCGATTTACGGCTAGGTTTTTGTGTTCTTTAATATTCTAAAATTAATGTTTCTGTTCTACCAATAGGAAACCGAAAAATTAAGAAAATGACAAAAAAATGTACTTTTGGCGATGATAGATGGTAGCTGGCAAGAAAGAGTATGTGGCAATTCCGAATAGCTAGCGAAGACCCAGGAAAATAGAAAAACTAATACGGGAAAGTCTGTGCCATTCTGTAGCACCACTAGTTATCTTCACATTTGTAACTTCACAAATTAGTCACTGTTAAAGAAATTGTTGTAGCTATGAAAATGTCAAGCATGATTGGACGAAAGGTCAGTCAATATAATCTATTATTTTAAAAAAATGGCTGAATACTGATCGACCAGGTCATTCTACTCACGTAATGTAAATTTAACGGGTTCAGTCATCAAACATTCGTCGTAAGTGGAGGCCTGTAGCAGCAAATGCACCGGAACACTAAAAGTACTTTCTGTTAAACCATTCTAAACTGGCTTTCCGATGGCGCTCGTGCCGTGTTTGGGTATTGACATTACATTCTAACCATGCACCTGTAGTAAAAGCAGGTCAACATCATGGACATCATGGGAGATGAACCAGTTGGGCAAAGAGGGATCAGCTCGCCTCCAGTCTCGGAAAGCTGGGAGTAAAAGCAATTTGGGCAAGGTAGAATAGCAGGCGGCCCGTCGCCTTCTCTTTAAGGTACTGTTCTCTTAACACTCTGGAGTTGATAAAAGGAAACGACAGTTAAATCATTGGTGCCTAGAATTCTTCAATGGCGTAACCCTCATCCTTGACAGGGTCGAATGTCCACCACCGGCAGGATTTAGAAACTAGGACCTTACGATCTACGAAGTTTCAGTTGTGACCTTGTAACCATACGCTATTGCGCACGTAAAAAACAATTAGATATATGCTGAATTTATTAATTTTTCCGAGATTTGAAGTTAATAACGAATGAAACGAGATATTTCGCACCCTTGTAGGTGCTGTGGTTTTCATACAATTTTCAGGCAATTTGGAATTATATGTATATACATATTCTTCCTATTATGCAAACGAGATTTTTCTCTGGTGTTCCTGCAGAGTTTACAAAAATGTTGTTACTTTCCATAGTTTTATGTCAAACTGTACACGAAATCAAAATATAGAACCTAAACATGCAATCAAAATCCTAAGAGTAAACTCGCCTGTCGTGATACCCATACGCGAGTCCCGGTGCAAGTATGTTATTACAAGAGACTCCGGCGTTCGTGTAGAAAACGCCGTATTCCCCGTGTGTGTACACACCTATTTCGCTCCGTCTCTCCCTCATCCCTCTCTGCCTGCCGAATAATGATCGTCTATTTGCGCGACCCAGGGGTCCCGAAAGCAGGTCACGGATATCAAATAAAAGGGCACTCGAGATTCCTCGCAGATAGCGACGTATATCCCCCTAGGGCGAGAGGCGGCAGCCGGGGCGTAGCGCGGGGGAGGGGCGAAGCGCGGGGGGCGGGGCGGGGCGCGGGACGGAGCGTGACGCGGGGCGGGGCGCGGAGTGGGGTGTCGGGGAAAGGCGCGGGGGGCGTCGAGACGAGAGGCCGTGACGCGGTGGCGGCGGCGGCGGCGGCAGCGACGGGCGCGCGACGATCCATCACGGCGCAGGGCTCATCATCTTATCGGGCCAGGTCGCTGACTGCGCAAACACAATAAGCATCTGTACACACCCCCGCCTTGACAGCCGCCGCCCACCCTCCCGCGAGCCCCGATAGCTTTTGCGCGCGCCGCTGGCGAAGGGCGCCGTGCACGCGCGAGAGAGCCGGGCGCCGCTGGGGTAATGACGGCCGCCGCCCCGTCCGCGTCGCCCACGCGTTGTGGCGCGGTGGACGACGCTTGGTTTTCGGCGGGGGGGGGGGAGGGGACGGAGTTCGAGTAAACGAAGATTGTTTAACGACGCTTTTAATCTATAATAGTTACTGTTCTACTCCCATTGTATAATGCTGTCATTTGATGGCTGCAATCAGTTGCATAATGGTAGTCATTTCCGTACAGTTTCCATTATGATACAGGTTCTTGACCAATCACAGAGAAGTTTACAAACCAATTATTGACAATTAATCATTGAGAATCGTTTTATTAAATGCTTCGTTCGATTGTGTACATTAAAATTGCATTTCATATTATATTATAGTTCTCAATTTTAATTTCTTTTATTATTAGTATTTTTCGTGGCGTATTATTTAAAATAAAGTGGATCGTAATTTCACTTTGATTCTATTTGACTATCGTAGTACTCCCTAGCAGGCGGACAGGTAACCACAGCCACCTGCGGCAGCATGCGAGGTTAGATTTAGGTAGCTGTCCGCTAGGTGGCCTTGTTTGAATCAACTGCCACGAAACCATTCATTGTAAAAGTTTAACTTATAAAAGTCGTAGCGAAAAGTACCGTATGAAATTCGATGTCATGGGTATTAATACACTCGTGTGAACTTTACGATACTCGCTCGTTCCTCGCTAGTATCGTAATATCACACTCGTGTATTAATACCCATCATTACATCATCGTTTCATAATGTACTATTATGCACCAAGGACTTTATAAGGGTTCTAATGATCCAGTGGCGACAGAACATCCAAGGGCCTGTGGTACATACATGATTTAATTTTTACCAAAATTTTATTGATTCAGATTTACTTGTGTACTAATTAACTAGGTGTTAACTTGACTCGGTTTGCCTTTTCATATTTCCCTTCCATAATTCCCTCCCATAATTCCTTCCTTAAGGGAACATGAAGCACCATTAAACTGTTTTCATAGTTTCCCTCGTTAATGATGTTCCTCTCGATCCAGATAAGTTATGCAGCGAATAAGAAACTCCATATCAAAGGCAATAACAAACTACAATGTATCAATAAAAATAGAAGATTTTTATCGTTCGTTATTCGAAAGATGATGCTATTTTTTATTTATTTATTAATTAGAGGAGATCCATCAAACTCCTTGATTTTTCTAATTTATTTCAGCTGTTGTATGATGCTCTCATGTCCATTATGCATAGTCTGTCGTGGCATAATCAATCTTTGATTACAAATTTTATATGGATTAGGCATTTATATTGTGTAAAATATTGCGTGTCATAACACAGCGTATGGATCATTTACTATTTTAAGTTGACTACATGAGAGGGAAAGCAGATTTCTTATATTGCACTGTCTTGCACATTGCAATGTCTCTTTTGCTCATTATAGATAGTATTTAGTGTATTTTTACTATTCTTGTATTAATAAACCCGAGGTCTTTAGGACAACTATCCTTATAGCGTTAGTGCCGTTTATTTTACACTCCTTTCCTGTTGCATAAAGGATATACAAGATTACACATTAGTTTTTATAATACTTTGTAAATCCGTAGGTTTTAACAATTTTATCTCCAGGGTCCTCTGAAGCACCTGTGATTCGCGAATGGCAACTGTGTCACTAGCTAGGAATAATAGTAAAAATATATTTTATTCACATTTCATATAAAATGTTAATCAGTTTGGTATTGGAGATGTGTAGAATTATTATTGGACATGATACATTTGGATACGAGCATAACATTTGTTGTATTATCATTCGCATTTGATGCATAATATTAGCATATTCTGCTTCTCAATTTGCTGGGACACGTGTCCGTTAGTGTCCATTTCCATATCTGGCGCTGACTGACAACTGCTTAAGAAAAATGCTGGAAATGATGTTTGTGGCGCGGTCCATCGCGGCCCAGCCTCCCGGCGCGCCCGCGCCGCTGCTGGGATCGAGCGAGGCTGCATCGCGGCTGCTGCGGCCACGTGGTTGCGCGCGCCACCGCTAGGCGGCAGGGGAGTGCCAGAAGGGCGAACGGAAATGGAATATGTAATTGGAGCGATGTGTGGTTTTCGACAATGGCCAAGCCTCTGGTCTTCTGTTTTCACTTTGACTCGAATGATAGACACTCGCTCACGAAGTTGTTTTTTTTCGATTAGTAATTTTTGATAATTTTATTGTATTGTGAAGGAAAATATTGCAGAAATTTATTGGTAAATTTTATATCGTAGGAAATATATTCAAATGCTCATTGCCTCATTAGGACAACATTTGAGGAAGTGTCTTTAAGTGTGGCTAAAGAAATGAAGTGTCAACAACAAGAATGGAATGGCTTCCAAGGGTCTTCTGTGGTAAATACATTGGGGTAGGTAGTGGTAAAAGACACATAACAGCCATTCTTATCACGGTTCTCCCCATTTTCACAGAAGGAACGAACGTGGTTCTGTTATGTGGCGTGTCCTTGACCTGCAGGGACCGCATGTTTGCGAAGGGCACTCACGCAGAAGACACAATAGCTTTTAATGAGATATACACACACATACACACTTTCGAAATTAGATTTTCTGATGGAATTGCTACCATTGAGGACATTGCACGACATTGTGCACTCTTTCCATTTGTACTCGGCGTATACTATTCGGCCCAGATGAGACTACCGTAACCGGGGGTCCTAACGTCTCGCAAACAAAAGTGAATAGCTTTCTACATGGCGCGGGAAATGGGATAACAGGGAACCTAAATAGCCACAGCAGAGGGAAGTCACGCCTGTTTTATTATTTTATTGTGAGTAAGCTCTCCAATAAAATGTTCAAATGTAATATAATCAATCAACCAAATGTTATTAATTTCAAGGTTGCATTTACCAAACACCATCACAATTTATACGTTTTTTTTCACTCTTTCTATAAATAATGGAAACAACTTATTGTTGGGACTCACACTCTTTCACGAATTTCGACAGACACAGCAAGTCCTAGAATTGTTTACTCGTGATTCCATTTAACTACCAAAGACTTGAAAGTTATCAATGGTGTTGCAACTGCGTAATTCATGATTTGTGTCAAAGACAAAAATAGCATGTAGGAATTACATTAGTACTACAAACCGAGACTGAGGGACAACGGGCATCGTTAGGAACACGGGACATGCTGAGCGTTGGCCCGCCAGAAGGCAATAACCGACATTGTCGCGACATTCCCATCTGCGCCGTCAGCACCCGCCCTCCGCCATTTCCGAGCTCGCATTGTTGCCGGAGCGGTAACTCGTGATAACCGCGAAATCAGTCGGCTTCGCTGCCCTCATCCCCCTACACGCGTAATATCAGCCGTAACGAGGGTTTAAGATACCGCCAAGACCGCACAATGAAAGCTAGCGGGGTCGCACGTACGAAAAAAAAACAGCCGCAACTCGCTATGAAAGAACGCGGGCGGGAGCGGCGATATTACCGCCTGTTTAAATCAACGCTCCTCGGTTTATCTGACCTTAAAACCGTCGCCCGGGTACGTTATTTCGCGTACCGTAAAGAAAAATTCTGATAAAGCGCGAGCTTTCTAGATTGTTCTCCGCGGCACGGACGCGGAATTCTTTCGTTTTAGATACAGTTTTGGGTTTTAGTTAGTGTTTCGGGTTTATGGCGGTGCTTTGCTCCAAGGCAAGCCATTGTCCTTCGCCTTTCTGCGCGCAATTATTATTTGTTTGCGATTGTGGGAATGCCTGCAGCCAGATTTCCGTGATATGTGATTCCTTTGCGCTCTTAAGTAGGTTTCGCTGTTGGGGTTTAGAAGCAATTTTCATTTTCTAGAAATTCACGAATCGTTTGAATATGACATATACGTAGAGATTGTAAACCAACAATTGAATGCAGCAAGTATGGTTCTTTCACTCATTCAACTACTCCGCTACGATCGGCTTTTTGGATATGATTTTTTTAATGAATAAATTAGTTTTATTTTTAGAGTTGGACCGGAATATTTCGAAATCATTTCGTCAGATGAGAATAAACTAATTGCTTTAATGCGTTTGATGCGGGCTGTGAATTCTGACTTACAACTTGATACAAGAAAATGTATGTGTTAAACTAGGGTTGCCAACCGTCCTTCATTTCATAGCACAGTCCTCCGTTGAGGTCTATTGTCCTCTCGCCCTCCTTTTTTATTTTATATGCCATCCTTTTAGTACATTTTAACTTTCCCGTATACGTACGTATACACGGAGTGATATACGTAGTATAGGGAAAGTTATGTAATGCTGCGCGAAAAAATGGCCAATTTTCGGCGGACAAAAATTAGTTGCCGGGCCGTGAGAAGGAATAAGTGGATAAAACCAGTTGCTAAATTAAGGAAACAAAATCCCCTAACAAGTGGTGTAGCCAGAAACCCTGTTTTCTAGGTCCTTGATACCGAAAACCCAATTGAAAGGAAAACGTCCGTCTGTCCGTCCGTCCGTCGTCTGTCCGTCTGTCTGTCTGTCCGTCTGTGAACACTGCTAGCGCCTAAACCATACGTACGATTTCTTCCAAAATGGATATTCCCCGGTCGATCTGGTTCTAGTCGAAGCTTTGAGATTTTGAAAAAGATTCTTCAAAATTTGGGGGTACTTTATATGAAGCCCCCCGGGGATTTTCAAAATTTTCTCAAAAACGGCTCCAATTTTTTCGCAGTTCCGAATAGCTAGCGAAGACCCAAGGAAAAACTAATACGGGAAAGTCTGTGCCATTCTGTAGCACCACTAGTTAACATTTGTTGTCATTTGTTTTATCACTTGACTAACATGTGCTCCGTGGTATCGTTTATTGTTTAATTTAGGAAAGAAAACATGAATATCCTTTTTGTGAACGCTGGCACACGCATGCATGATAGTGTCTCTGTCTAGCGACTAAAATGAAAAAGAGACGCTCGGGCCATCTTCGTCTGCATTTTGTGAACGAATCTTTTCACTTGAATCGCGAATAGAGAGAAGTAAATAGACCTGATGTTAGTCTAAATTAAATATTTATAAAAATAAATGGTTTTTTTTCGCTTGTCGAGCGTCCTCCCTTTTGCATTGTTGGCAACCCTATGTGAAACCGGTAGATTTTAAGAACAGGGTTCGGCTCCTATTGACGCGCACGATTCGGTTCCGAACGAGTCATTCGCGGCGCCGCCACAGTGTGCACACGGCCACGTGGCCAACGCACTTTCGTGTGGAATCGTGACGCTTCGCTACCCGTGTCCAAGTTGAGGACGAGGCTCGGGCCTTCGGCCCTCGCGTTAACATAAAACATCCTTGAGTCTGTCCAACGCATAATTACCAACGCATTTTATGCATTTAACATTATGCATGCAACGCATTTTATGCATTTAACCATTGTAATTCTCCATTACACATTGTAATTCACGTAATTGTAATTGTACTACACATTGTAATTCTCCATAACCATTGTAATTCTCCACACCGTACAATGCACAATGCAAGCAGAGCTCCCTGAGTGATTCGTTCTCGTGGTCCGCGCGAGTGAACCATGCGCAAGTGAACCGTGCGCCGTTGTTTTAGTGAGCCGAACCCTGTCCTTAAAATCAGCCAAACCTTGGATTTAGACAAATCTGTTCAGCCCAAGAGATGCATTCATTGAAATATATTTATAAGTGTGTGCACAGAACGTATGTGACATTAGATTGGGATTTAAAAAAAAACAACAACATGAGAAATGATGATACAAAATGAGCGGGGCTAGGTGAAATAGTAGTGGACAAGACAATCAGTGCTGGGGAGTAATTGAATAAAAGTAATTCAGTTACTTGTTACGATTATTTTGTTAATAACTTTAACATGTAATCGTTACTTTTAGCAGAATGTACCTGTTAATTTGTAATTTACTCCATATAAAATTGTAATCTTTGCTTTGTATTAATCTCATGTAATCATTTTTTTAAAATATGCCTATTTATTTCTTTTTGCTCGCAAACTACCTCGCCCATCGCGAACTAATAGTTGGGTAAGATAATTTAGTTCACAAAGTAGGCTGTTCGAGAGACCCCCATCCACGGTATAGGAGAATTTCCTTGGCTCCATCCACACCGTAGCTCTAGCCCAGCGCGCCGAACGAAGATTAATTTGAATTAGTTCGTTCATGAACGACACATCTCTGCCTGTACTAATTACATGTTGATAATGTAATTTTTAATTCTAAGTGAGTATAATATTTGGCAAGTAAGTGTAATTGAGCCGATTTCTTTTTAACATACTTTTTCCAACACTGAAGCCACACGAGAGGGGAGAGAACGTGGGGAAGTAGCAGGAAAAGATGTCGGCAATGATATCTGTGACAGCGTGTGAGTGGGTGAATCCTGGCATGGGTCACGTTCCTCGCCCCCGAGGGAAACAATTTTCCGCCAGCGCCTCATCTAAACTAATAATTAAATTCTCGACCCGTTGAATCCCCAACTGAGCAACAACGGGCTTTAATCACTAGTCATAATAATAATAATATTATAAGGAGAGAATTTGGACGCGCCCGCCGTCCTTTGCATCCAAAAGACGTGCATCACCCGGGGAGAGTTCCGCCCGTGAGACCTTGCGTCGCACGTGGCGCCGCCGCCTCGCCTTCTGACACCCGCCCGCCGCCCGCCTTCGTCTCCGCCCCCATCGACCGACATCGTCGGCACCGGCGCCACTGCAGTTGCAACACGACGAGCTACAGCGCCAACTATCGGAAAACTTATTACAGCACCCTCCGGGTAATAGCTGCTACGCGCTGTGCGCGCGGCACCTCGCCTTCCCGTCTGGGGCTCCTTGCTGTTCCCAGCCCCCTGCGCTGCTGTGCCGGCGCTGCCTGCCTGCCTGCCTGCCTGCCTGGCTCCTGCCTGCTTCCTCGTACGTGTTACCTTGCTCGGGGCCGTTCAACCCTCCTCCCTTCAGTAGTCGTCATTGGGTCACGTTACTCGAAAACTTTGGAAACTATGAGCCTTTTTTTTTGTAAATTCATACAAATCCCTATTCGATTGGATTTAGATCGTTTTGGACTTGATGGGTGGCTCACACCTCCTTTTTGCAGCCTTCAGTATTACGATTTTAACCAGAAAGTACTAGAGGAATTATTACTTTCAGCAAGTAGTTCGACTGTCACATCTAAAAGAAGTTTAAGGATTCCAACCTGGTTTAGGTGTAAGCCATTTTACCCCGTTCATAAATTATTGATAATTTAGTACAACGATATTACTGCCGAGCGGGTCTTGTGGTTGCCTCTTTAACCCTGGAGAGGTGGCGGTTGCCGGTTAGAGGTGGCGTGGGGTCCTTTGACCCCTTTAAGTTATTGCTTTATAATATTATATTTAGCAATATTTTGCATTATATTGAAAATAAGTATGAAATTACTTATTTTAATTAATAACCAATCATTTATAAGATAGTATTAACATAATGCACTATTATAAACAAACATGCAAATGAGGAATTGAAAAAATAAAAGGACAAAATTGTCATTTATCTTTAATTTTATTTAGTGACCCCATTTACATTTTCCTGAATCTTTCAATGACAAAGGTATAAGAAAATTCAATAAGTTTCATTTTCCAACATTGTCTCACCCAAAAATAAGTAAACAATTAATTAATTGAAAATGGTTCTAAGTCAAACAACACAACTTAGAAAAAGTACGAAATTTAAATGTTTGTATTTGTGCCACAAGTATTTATCAATGAATTATTGCATCTAAAATTTGGAGAGGAGCATGTTGCATGTCAACAATTTATTACTCTTCTCAATGAACTACATTGTTTATACAAAACATCGCGATGATCTTTAAAAACTTGTTTTCTGCATTTAGCACAAAAAGTTAAGTTTTCCTCAAATTATTCATAATATCAAATAAATAAACAATACACTTCACGCTGACACATTTTATCATTGTACCGGCACGACTGAAGCACTGTTGCAAGCTCTTCGCGCTGCCGACGGAAGTGGTGGCGCGGGGCAATACAGATCATTTTGCGCGACGGCTACGACTGATATCGCTCTTCCAGAAACCTCTCGCGTTGTCGCGAAGTGCTTATATCTTTCAAACAAAAGCTGAAGAATGTGGTGAAAGGTATACGAAATGTAAAGCTTCTGACTCGCAAAATTAGGTAATGGTAGCTACGCAAAGATACGTGGGGTCACAGAGGACCCCGCGCCGCCTCTCTCGGGTTAAGAGGTCCCCAAACAATCTTCAACCCAGTAGTATTCAATCTTGCAGAAAAATTAAGTGAAAATGTTTATCGTCTGCAATTTTATTTGCAATATTTATCTTGTAATTTTACCCAGTTCGAAGAAACCCTTTGACAATATGCACGTTTATTTTATAACGGAATAAATCTGACAAATTATTTTTACAAAAGGCTTTCAGTAAAAAGCTCCTGCAAATATAAACAAAAGCTTGGCTTAAATAATTATCTTAATACTCCAATATCTCCGACAATAAAGCGTTGACCGTAATTGCGTTGTATGTAACATACTTGTGAACTAATCAAAATCCTGATCACAAAAAATTACAAAGGGCAGAATTATGGATCCTCTAGAACTGCGTGACCAGAGACAAGACATTCCTTCTCTTGTGTGCATTGCGGTCGAGACTGTTAAGAATTTCGAGATCGTGCTTTCATTCAGCTCACTCGAAATTTTAACCTACATTTGCATCTGACTGGGAACAGCTTTGTTAAAGGATGGATGAGCAGATACGAATAGTTCACTGCTTTTAAATGAGCTCTCAGTCCAATACCACAAGTTAACGAAAAAATAAAAAAAAGGGGCAATTAAATGAGAATGAAAATTGCACGTTTAGGAAGGTTCGTCTCGTCCATTTTTCTCGTCGTCCTTCTCCTCATCACCCTCGCCCCCCCCCCCTGCTGGTTGAAATAATTCCCCAGTTGGCAAGGTAGTTAAATTGTCTTGGCGCATGAGGAGAGGCCCGCGGGAGGGTGGGGGTGGGGGAGGGGAGGGGAGGTGGGTAGAGCGAAAGCGGCGGGCGTAGGGTGGCGACGCCCGCGCAGGGCACATTTAATTACTGCAGGACGAGCTCCTTCCTACCTCCCGCACCGGGTATCCTCCCGCCCCCTCCCCTGCCCACGCCATTCGCGCCCGTCCACTGCCGGCGCGGCGCGTCTTGGGAGGCGAACAGATGTTGCAATTAGACGGCACGACACGGGCCACAGTTTACTTTTGGCCGCCTCCCCGCGCCCCGTCCTCGCGGCTCCCGCCCAGCCCGCGCCCGCGCACGCGCCCGCGCCATGCGCGAAGGCACTGCTGGGACTTCTTCGCGTGACTGGCCCTTCGCACTCCCGCAATGCTCTTTCGTCGCGACCCGTCGTTGTCCCGTCTGCCCATCGTTGCTTCGCGCGCCGACGCCTTAGGCTCTGTGCGCAACTCTCGCTTCTCCGCCTCTGCCAATTCTCGAGTTCATGGTTGTTGTCACTATGTGTTTTGTGTGTACCTTGCACGTGGAACTGTAGCAAAATACGATCACTCTACCTCGTCATGTTCTCATGTCTTTATTTTATTACCTCTCCCTTATTTTTTCTAATTCACACGCCCTTTGAGCTCACATTTTGTTAAAACGTCTGTGTTATTTATCTTCAAGTTGTAGGCAAAAGGCAATTGCGGATTCGATGTAACGGTTAGCGTACCGGACTGTCAAGTTCGCGGGTTCAAACCCGATCGAAGCCGTGGATTTTTAAGGGCGAAAAAATCCTTCGTACGCCTTCCTTCGGAGGGGAAGTAAAAGCCGGCTGTCCCATGTTAGTAGATTTACTTGCATGTAAAAGATCCTCAAGCCTAAATGACGCCTCTGAGCTAAATTCAAATCGCCTGTTTCGTCGCCCGAGATAATACGTTCTTTCTCCGCTAGTTGGTGAAAGGAGCGTAGTGAAATTTGCGTGGTCAGACGGAAGAGCGGGTCTGATGGCCCGAGTCTCGCCACTTAAAATAAGGCATTAACATTAACTAACTAACAAAATTGGTATTTTGTATGAATTCAAGATTTTTCCCATTACATATATTGTTCATATTCAAAGAACATTCATTCCCTATCATTGCCCTTCGGGATTGTGAGATCATGGTTTCAAAGCTGCTGAAAAAAAAAAACAACAATTAGTGAACTGGGGATGCAGACTGCTTTGTTCAGGACGTTTCGTCGCGCTCCTCATCCTGTTTTCGTTATCCTCTTACAACGTATATTATAGTTAGTTTTTTCGTGTCTGAGTCTTCCTTTGCATTCCCAGCACCGAGTGTTAGTGGATGTTTTCCCTGCTACTCCATGCAGGCCGTTTGTTGATGTGGAGTACTGTTGTTTTACGACTAGTTTCCGGGAGGAGAGGAGGCGCTGGTATCCCAGGCTCGCTGCTCTAGGCACTCGCGTAACCTTGCGTGCGAACTCGAGCTCTAATTTGGACACCTGTAAGGGATTCGTGATAATAAATATCACCAACAGGAATAGCATTCTGCTGCAAGATTTGTGGTAAAACAGTCTTGGTTTACGTGGCTCCTCCCTAGACAGGTAGAAGCGCCGACTTTGTTGTTCATTGCTCTGTGTGAATTAGTTCCTCAAATGTCTTCTACTTCTTATTCTAAATCTCGATATCTTATATTTTCTTTGTTGTTGTTGCTGCTGCTGAATTCTCAGAATTCGTCTTTTTAATAACATCATTGAGATAGTGAAAGTGTTGATATTTCATGAACAGTAGGAACGTTATTTTCTGTATTCAGAATCGTTATTCTGTTGAACAAAACGAGTGAATATCATCCTAATTGAGTATGATTAGTTTTTTCTATCTACGAAATTGATCGCTTGGGCTACCTTCGGGCATATATTACTATTATTTTTAATTGAAATATATGCAAAACGATAATAATTATTCCTTTCTCGGTCCTGTTATTGTTTTCCTGTTTAAACAGATTCTTTAAATGTCGAACTTTTCTGTTGCTGTATTCAAGAAGGAACATGAATTAATAAAGAGACAATAATACAGAGCTATTGTATGGTTGAAACTTTGTTTTGTAAATTTCCGCTAGCAGTCTCGTACCCTACTTCTGTAGTCAGGCGACAAGGTGGCCGTAAATCACTGTCTGCACTAGACATCGATCGCTCCTAATGGCAGCAATCAATGTTCAATTCTGGATTTTCTATTACTCACGTTGCATACTTCTTGCAGCAACGCTCGCTTCGCTGGGAAATAGATTATTCACGATTGTTGCGATTGTACATATTGAAGTCGTTAGTTATGCCTTTGATTGAGAGAATAGATATAAAATTATGTTGAAACAGTATCTCAAAGTAGTAAAAATCAGTTACATTCATTGTATTCTTTTTAGAACAATATAAATCGTTGCTTTCATGAATATTATCTAACAATATTTTTATGATGTATTTTGTGTTTATCGTGAGTTATAATGAATATCAAATGATATTTTACTCTTCACATCATTCTGTAGAATCCTCAAATGAAATGCCCTGTGAGATAATCTGTATTCCCAGGAAATGGCTCATCATTTCTGTAATGCGCTAGGATATATGGAACGCTCGGCAGGTAGCACATCGCTTCCATAGCTAGCAGGTAGATGAAACGAACGGTGCGGCGTGCGGCGTTCAGTCAGTCGGGAAGCGTTCCGCTTCAGAGAGGATCGACGTTGATGTTGGCGGACCTGATTGCCCCCAGGCAGCACTGCGGCGCACCGAGTGCCGTGGAACACGTGTTCGGCCTCCGGCGAACCGCTCCTCCCCCGTCTCCGCCGCCAACCCAACGTCGCGCTCAGTAGCTCCGCCCCTCATGGCGCCCACACTTGGGCGTTCGCTCGTGCGGAGATTCCCAGCGCCTGCACAGCCCTTTAGTGCTGCTCCTGTCGACACTCGTCTGCGTCCCTATCATCGCTTGCCGCCAATCTTTGTCAGAGATCTTGAATTACTTCCTATACTTTCGAATTTTTTTAAATTGGGCTGATGACATTAGGTCATTGTTATACCTCCTTCATTGCAAAATGAAATCTGTTTAATAGTGGTAAGCATATGTTCTGAGGCCACGAGCCCCAGTTGAGAAAGACGTTCGCGAATTAATTAAAAATTCATTTTATAAGGAAGGACGTGTAACAATGATTTAATGTCTCTGGCCAATTTAAAAAATTCGAAGTATTCCTATCAAATTCTTTCTTACATTCCTTCCAGACTTTGAACTGTGTATTTTCCTTCTTTCTTCCGTTCCTTTCCAAAAATAGTATAATACATTATTGTAACTTGCTTTCACCTATTTGAAGTTTGTTTCTTTCGTAGGTTTACCCTCCTCCTCGTTGTTCCTCTTCCATATCGTGCTTCTCTCTTATGTTTTGATATTGCTTCTGTTTTGTTTTCTCTTTTTCTCGAATAATTCTTCATGTTATTTGTCTAATCTCCAGTTACTTCGTTCTCGTGATGCATTTTCATTACATTTCTCGCCTTGCATTTTTAACCTGTGTCATATCTTTTTGCTTCATCTTCTTCCCGTCTGTCTTTGTGTTTCTTTCTGTTTGTCCTGCGCATTTTCTTTCACCTGCATATGATTACCCGTTGTTGTTCCACGCCTGATCTGCCTCCGAGCAGCCCCACCGCATACGCAATCTCCTCTCCTCTCCCTCCGACCTCCCCCAGTGCTTCCCAATGCACCCCACACCGCCCGATCCGCCCCATCCCGCCCCCGCCGCCGCCGAGTGTTCGCGTACCCACGGCATAAGCAGCAGCCATCGCTCTGGCTGTCCGTCGGCGCGCGGCGCGGCGGCGCGTTCCTAATCAGGGCAACGAGCGTGCGCGGGCTGCGAGGCCGCGCTGCTCGGCGGGGGCGGGGCTTCTTCGGCCCCGCGGAGCGCGTCTCCTCCGCCCCCGCGGGATCCCTCGACGGCGCTGCGGCCTCGGGCGCAGGTGCTCCGGGAAGCCGCCTTGTTGTTTCTGCGCCGCTCCCGCGAGGCGCTGTCGTCGCCAGGTGGCGATTTCCCACTCGGTGGGAACGGGACGATACGGCACAACGATTCTCGGAATTAAGACGTTTTCCCTTCAATGGACTTGCGGCGGTATGTTGCATTTTGAAGGCTTCAGATAACATGAGCGCAAATACAAATTCTTACTTGATATGTCCCAGGGTCGAAAAATCTTGATTAAACTGTATAAAAATCTCTAACGAAGATTTTGTTTGGCAGTTATTCGTTCTGTGCGAATTATGGTTGTGGGAATATTGTTGTTGTAAATTACCTTTTACAATTATAATTATTTTGCCTCATTCAAGAAGCCTTTTTTCATAAAACTGATAAGGGAAGTTTCATTATTTAAAATGTTATTATAACTTCGTAGATTCACCCGAGATCATATGGAATATATTTATATTGAAGTTTAATAAGTGAAATAATTTTGAAAATGAAGATATTTTAAAATCATATCCAAATTAGTTTCGGGGATAATTTCCCCATCCTCAGAGGCTATTACAACAGTGGGCATTTAGGTAAAGTAGAGAAGTTGAATATTGAGTTTAATTTGATATGAGCATTCAACGTTTACTTGAGACACATTCTGCTCAAAAGTCAACAAAATAGCTACGAAACTAATGCCACAACAAAAACATTTTCGCATTATTTGTAACTTTTGCAAGTTTCCGAAAATTTAGAGTTCAACGGAAATGAGACCTGCCCGGTTATTTTCAACATCCTTTGCTCTGTCCAAGGGCGAAACATTCAATCCAAAACTTGAAGCCATTTTTGGAAAAAAAAATATGAGGAAATGTTGAAGCTTTCAAGTACCCCAAAAAATCAAAATATTTTCCTTTCAAATTTGCGGGTCCTCGAGTTCGCCCACATCGATAGGGAGAGAAGCAATTTTAGAGAAAATCGTCTGAACGGTGTGGGTGCTAACGTTAACAGTCAGTCTCAGTCAGGCAGAGAGTCAAACATACAGACAGAAAGTCAGACACACAGTCAAACATACAAACATGCAAACATACATACATACAGATGACGGATAGACTGACAGTCAGGTAGTCGAACGGACGGGCACAATTTTTCACAAAACATGGAAGTGGAACATGGATTCGGACTCTACAACGTGTTAGAAGTAATTTTCTACACATAGGAACGAGATTATCCCCTTTTTCAATACAGAGCACCAGAAATCGCCGCTCAGGGACCCACCTGCGCCCTCGCGGCCGATGTTCGCTGCACACTCGGAAGACAGCTGCTCCCGCGCCACACAGCGCCGATGTCGCCCGCGTGCCTCTGCCGAGCCGCGCCTCGCCCCGCCCCGCGCGCTCGCTATGCCCTGTGCCCTGCGCCCACTGACGTGCCGCTTCCCGGAGTCCATTAATAACCGTCGGAGTTCTTAGTACGTGCGCCCGCGAGCCCGCGCGCTGATTTCGCGTGCGGCGGCGGATGACAGGCCGGAAGTGTGCGCCTCTGTGCTCGCGACGGCGCCGCGACCACGCCGCGTGGGAAGCCGACTCGAATTAGAGCGCCCGCCTAGAGGCGCAGCAATCGCCCCGCCCCGCCGCGCATCGCCTCGCCTCGCCCCATCCCGTCCCGTCTGTCCTGCCCCGACCCACCCGCCCCGCCCCGTCCCCCCGTCCCGCCCCGTCCCGCCCCGTCCCGCCCCGTCCCGCCCCGTCCCGCCCCGTCCCGCCCGTCCCGCCCCGTCCCGCCCCGTCCCGCCCCGTCCCGCCCCGTCCCGTCCCGCCCCGTCCCGTCCGTCCCGCCCCGTCCCGCCCCGTCCCGCCCCGTCCCGCCCCGTCCCGCCCCGTCCCGCTCCGTCACGCTCCGTCACGCTCCGTCACGCTCCGTCACGCTCCGTCACGCTCCGTCACGCTCCGTCACGCTCCGTCACGCTCCGTCACGCTCCGTCCCGTTAAATTACATATTAACACATTTTGCCGTTTTCATATTTAATAATATTTCTTATTATTTTCTTAATTTTGTCACAGTTTCTAAGGGCAACGTATTAAATAATTGAAGTTCTTTATCAAATAATTTGTTTATTGCCTACGATTGTTGTTAAGTTTGTATATTGTAAGTGAATTCACTAGGGTGAAAACATTTATGCAATGATAACTTAATATTTGCTAAAGAACTAATTCTTGTTTAACTGTTATAACAGCCAATCATGTTTTCTATTTTGCATCAACCAACTGTAATAATAAAATAAGAGTATTAAACGATTCTAAGTTTTCTTTTAATTGCTTCTTCTTTAATGTCTTCAAACTTGTTTCAGTTATTTGCCACCATTTATGTTTATCACCCAGAAAATACAATTATGCGAAGACTAGACACATTCTCTAGGAACTCGGCAAATGTCAAGGAAATAAGTGGATGATGAAACTTCATTTCCTCAGAAGAGTTTATGCTCCGTCTGGAGCGCCACCCTTAAAAACGCCATCCCCTGCCATCCACCTCTACCTCCGGGAGAGACATCCCCCTCCCCCACCGCTTCCCCACGGAGCTCTGCTCTCCCCGGACGGTTCCAGGTAGCCCCTTGCCCCCCGCCCCGCCTCGGAGCGTCGCGGGCAGCTCCTGTGTTATTTACTCGCGCTGTCGCCGGTAGATCTGGAGGCGTGCGCCGAGATACAGGCCGCAGTATCTTATCGTCCATTAATTGCACGGTAAGGGCGAGAACATTATGTACGGTAGCGGCAGGCCGCGCCGGCGCCCGCGCCCGCGCCCGCGCCCACCGACCGTCGGCCTCCGCGGCGGTGGCGGCGGCTTCTAGCGCGCGCGTGAGTTATGGTCCATAAACACTCGGCTTGAGTGATGATTACAGCTTCTCTGCCCCTTCAGCCCCTATTTCATCATAATTTAGCCTCAGCTTCCTTGACTCATGGAAATTAATATCCTAGTTTATGCGTCTGACCTAGTCCCGGCGTTTGAGAACAGGTCGGTGGGCGCCGGAAAAGCTCCTCTGACGCCCCGCCCCCCCGCGCCGCCCACGCCGACACCTGTGCCCCGGCGCCACGCGTTGTCCTGGGCGCCGCCCGCTGTCCTCGTACATCTTGCGGCGAAGGAGGGCTCTGTCTACTGTGATTTAAATGTAAGGCGAATAGACGCCACATGCTGGGACGCGATTATCTAATCGGGAGCTTCATTACAAATTCAGTTGTTGATACAGACGTACCCGGTAGGATAAACGGGTCCCAGCCGATCAAAAGTCAATTCGCCCTACTTTTAGATCGGAGTATAACGTCTCACTCTCCGGCTGTAAAGTTATTTTTTGGTGGTTCTCCGCACAACAGTTTGCATCTTTTGATGTAGCTTGAACAGGTGTCAGCGGCTCAAAATTATGTATCTCAACCTAGCTGGGAAATCATATGAAGAATAATATTCTAATTGTAGTGGAGCCTTATTAATTTTTGTTTTATATTTATTAGGATTGGTTTCGGGGAAAATTGGTTTCCCGTGTCAATGAATTGCTGTATAATATTTTATTATTATTTTTATTCAATAAGAAAAGTGAACAGTTATGTTGTGAATAAATCTTTTAGTTTTTATTCTGAAGTCTGAAGTAAACGTTTCAAAATAGAAGAGTGAATACTGCCTAACCTGGTAACCTTTTTGGGTGAGCATTCCTACTTGTGTGATAACAAAAAGTTGATGCGTTAATATACATTTATTTGCATCCGAGTAAACTCTATTCAAACCTTTCTTCGAACTTGAAGCAAAGCCTAATACAGCCAATCATTTTGTGGCGGACCTATCTTTAGATTCTTGGAAACTTCATTGTAGTGACAAAATAAAATAGTAACATAAATTTGTTGGAATTGAATTGGGTTATATGACCTTAGGATGAGATTGTTCCGGAAAGTTTAGTAAATCAATTTTCTGGAAACTCTTATACATAATTTAAATTGGAGTTTAATTCATGAAACGTTCAGTAAATATTTTTCCTAAAATTAAATCGCTTGCGTGGAACAAATTGTTAATTACTTTAAAATTCCTTGTCATAATTTATTAATTTCAAAACAAACTGCTAGATTCGTTTACCTTCAATTAGAGTGTTCAAATAACTTATCATTTTCCACATTCCATTTCAGTTCATTTCTAACATCGCATTTCTGTCTCTCTCGAGACCTTATTTTATCAATGAAATAATGAAACAGAAAGGCTTTTACTGAAATTGATAAACACAATTCGAACTGCGACAGCCTTGTGTTCAAACGCAGTATGTGAAAAGAGAAGTTCTTTCATCTATCGAATTCTGTTGGAACAGTCCAGTGTGTGTAATTACTGCGAGTGAGTGATTACGTCCCGAGAACGCAATTTGCAGGGGAGCGAACGAGAGGCCGCCGCAAAGACCGGGCTGCCGCGCGGGGCCTCCGCCCAAGAAATAAACTTGTGGCACAGGCTGTACGAGTGAGGAGCCTCCGCCCCCTCCGCCTCCCTCCCATGTGTCTGTCTTATTAGTTGCCGCAATTTCATCACTCTTAAGTAATTAGAGCCGGTGCCTCGGCGGCGCTGTTGTCTGTTTCCGCTATGGAAGCAGTGGTCGGGTGGGGGCGGTGGTGGGGGGTGAGGGTGGCGGAGGAGGCGGTGCCGCCGCCGCCGGCGCCGCAGCCGCCAGTAGACGCCCCATAAACACCTCAACAAGTATCCCCGGCCGCCTCACGCACTTTATGTGTTCCTCCGCGCCATTCCGGTTATTAGCCTCTGCACTTCTCCCCCCTGGCGGTGCCGCGCCGAGGCTCCGCCCGCCCCCGCCCCCGCCCCCGCCTCCGCCCCCGCCGGTTGTGTGTCGGCGGAGATGTGAGGACCGCCCCCCTGGAAGTGAGAGATTGAAATATCCCGGCAGCAGGCCGCCCCCGCCGCCATCACCTCAATCTCCTTCCCCCCGTAATTAACACGGTTCAGCATCATTCGTATGACCAACACCTATGTTGTTCACCAATTAAGTATTCTCCGGCGTTTGTCTTTGTCAAATTGGCAGTCTATTCAACATTCCCTACACGCCTTACCGTTATAGAGGCTGGAGTTCGAATCCTGTTCAATGCATTTTCCCTTGGTAATTCTGGAAGGAAATCGGTAGACTTGTTCAGAGTTCTCCGTTTCTCTCTGACTTTCTACTGTGCTAGAGTTCAATCATATTTCTCCTTTTTTCATTACTATCACTTATTCACTCACTACCTTATGATTGCCAAACAGGCTAAATGCTAATAGAATTTCTGGGGGGAAAATCGTGGTTTTCTGAAATTTCCTTTCAGTTATCAGTAATTTACCATTTTCTGTGGACCATCTCCAGTATCCTTTTGGTTGCGAATTCAATTTCACCTGCAGGCGTACTTCCCACCTGTAGCTCAAGTGTTCCTTCTCTCTCATTTATTTTCCCCATCTCCCCCCACGGGTTACTTGTAAATACTTCTCACCCTCCATTTCCATCTACGTCTTCTACCTCTTTTCCCCGTTCTTCTACATCTACAGGAGGCCTTTTGCGCCCCCTACCTCCCCTTCTTTCGAAAACTTTTTTTCCAATTAGCTCTTTCCACATTCTTCTCATTTACACTCTCCGTCTTTACTACTTCCTCCGGCAATCCCACCACCTTTATCTTTACTACCGTGACCTCTTCTACTTCCAAGCAGCAACCCCCGCCGCCGCCTCCACCTTAACCGTTATCGCCACCTCGGAGCTAGCGCTGCCGCGCCGCTCCGGGGAACGACCTAATCGCTCGGCCATCACCGGAGACTTTTGCGCCGCCCTAGCGAAATGTAAATGAGCGTTGCGCCGCGCCGCGCCGCGCCGCGCGAGCCGTGTAAAGCCCACGGAAATAATATTTTCAAGTGATACCCCGTGGTTATTGCGGCGCGAGGGAAACGCGCACGAATGAACGACAGGAGTTGTATTAATTTTAATCGCCCCGGCGCCGGTCGCAGATACCGAGCTCGTTTGCATTCGTAATGACTCCGCGGGGAGGGCGCGCGCTCCCGGATGAATTATTGGCTATTGGGCGGGTAATTATGCAAGAGCGAGGCGTCTCTCTGACGTCGATATTGGAACGACGCCGCCTTTAACCCCCATCTGTCAATTGGAGCGCGCGCTCTTTTATGAGGCTGCCTCCCCGCCGCCACCACACATTCACCCTCGTTCCGCTCGAGGATATGAATCTTCGTACAAGACATCACACGTGGCGAGGGCGATAAAAGTTCATTATTATGCCCTTCAATACGACGCGTCGTATTGACAGATGATTATTTTGTGGTTGGCTGTGTATTTGTTGGTGATTTATGTCATGTTGTGAATGAAGACTTTATGATTTAGATAGCATGATTTGAAAATGTTGAAGGAAAAGGCTTGTAATAAACCCTATGGGAATAAGCAAAAGAGGTTTCAAAAATATATTTCTAGTGCATATTCCGTTGTAACTGTGATTGTATTTCAACAATAAGCAAAGGAGATACATTTTGCCAATTATTAATCACAGTGAAACTTAGTATTTGAGTCAATTATGTAAATTGATACTTTAAACGAGACAGTGGTAGTCCGTGAGAATTTCATGACCTCTTTTAAATTTATCGTCAGTGCAAGATTTTACTTCAGCATTACAGCGAACATTGGGGATGTTGAATTCATAAAAGAAATGACTTTAGATGGGCTATCAGTATTGTACTTTTACATCCAAACGCCGTTGTAATCTTTCTCGACGGTCGTTTTTGTTTATTGCCATCGAGAAGCAACCGCGTAGCAAAGCAAGCGATTGCGACGCTCGGCTGGGCCGCCTGGCGGATCGGCGCGAAGCACGCTCTCCCTGCATCCACAAACACTATCCAGAACACTCCCGCGGCAGTCCATTCGGCGGGCGGCGGGAATCGCGACGCAGCAAAAGACTGCAAATGTAATTTCGTCGCGAGGGAGTAATTTCGCGCGGCAGCGACGTCGTCCCGGCGGCGGCGGCGGCGGCGGCGACGCCAGGAGCGGGCGCGGCTGGCCACGGAACGTGCTGGCACTGTGGCTCAAGCGGCGCGTCCTGTCTCGCGCGTTGCGTGGGGGGCGACGTCGCGTTGCGGTCGCTCGTGCGTTTGTCTCCCTCCCACCCCACCCCCATCCTCACGCGCTGCTACACTGCGATTTTCGTAACTTTGCCCCTGACAGGAATCAGCTGTTTCGCTGCCATCCAATCAGTAGCTTATATTTCGCGCCAGTGGTGACATTCAAGCTCGCGATTGGATGTAACCGTGAACAGCTGATTCCTGGCAGGGGCAAAGTTACGAAAATCGCAGTATAGTCGGAGACGCACAGTGGGGCCACTGGCGCTGCGATCGCCTTGAGCGAGGTTGTCCAACTGCGTGGGTTGTCCAACCGCATGCGGCCCGCGGTGCCAGTTATTGTGGCTTCGCGAAAGGTTATTAGTCAGAAGTGAAATATCCTTGCATCCATGTCCGGCGAGAACATTGTGCGCGTGGCGCAAGCTCTGTGCCGGGGTCAATTGCCCCTTTGTGTAAAAATGGGTTGATTAGATTTAAGGTATTTTCTAGTAAATTGGGGAATTCAAAATCACCCCATAATATTTCACTGCGTTTTGCATGGTACGGCCTGATATCACATACGGTTCCATCCTGCCACCCGTTTCAGAGCAGCCGGACGAGCTGCCGAGATCAACAGTAGGGACAAGTCAGGTGTGGATGCCCGAGCAATGAAAATATGGCCATCAACCATATTAAGGGTGTTAGTTTTGACCCTTGAGACCTTGCAAGTTGGACAACCCTGGCCTAGAGCACACACACGCGTTGCCGCTGACTGCAGAGATTTGGCCGGAAGGTCCTAAAGTGCGAGTCCAGACGGTGATGGCTGACGGGTTTTCAGCTCTAGCTGGAGAGCTAGGTGGAATTCGGCCGCTCTCTGCGGGAATATTCTAGCGGCCGGCTGCTCTGATCGGCAGTTTTCCGTAGTTTCATCGACCAATACCAGGCGAATGTTGGAACAGTCCTCTAGAAACAGGCCACGGATGGCGCGCTATTCCTTCCCCTTCCATGTCCTGTCCTCTTCTCTTACATACGCATTTAAACTACTACTCACGGCGAGAGACCAGTCTAGATGGTAGAGCTTGCCCTGGCAGGGGCGATACCCCGCTGTGGGGTGTTCCTGAAAGGGGGAAATCCCTTGGAAGCCGGCATGTGGGTCTGCGCCAGATCTCACCATCGAGCGTGGCACACTGCCATCATCCCGGGTTGAAAACATTCATTATGCTAATGGGACTAATGACTACAGTAGTTTATTTGCCTGGAAACATCAATCTAGTTTGCATTGTTATTTTCTAGTGTATTCCATATTGAGGAAGCTAGGTAATACGAATAGGAAAATATATCAACATTTTGAGAAACATTAGTTTTGGAGGTCCTAATGTCTAAAACTTTTTTTCCTGTTTGCAATGTATTACTTTCTTGAACGTGCATCGAAGTCAGATTATATATTTTGGGGGTCCATGTTATTGTTTTTTCTCGATCCGTTCGTCTGCAGACCTCTGTCCGTTCGTCGCTCGGTCTTGTTATATGGCTGTAAACATTAGCTCCTTAACCGTAAAGTGGATTGATTTTGCTCGAAAAGAGCAAAATACGCTTATCTGAAAGATTTAGGACCCATTTTGAGTAAAGATCTGAAAGTGCAATAATTGAAAAATTTCAGCATCTTTTTATATATGTAGAAAGTTGGTACATACAAACTAGCGCAGGTGATATAAAGCATAATAACATTGGTCGCGGAGCCTAAGCAGTCCCAGCAAAGTCTAAGCAGCAATCCCAGCCGGGGCAATTATATTTGCGGACTGGACATACTTCCACGTCTTCAATGGGAATTAAAATAGTTTGTAATAATTACAAACTACACGAGAAAGTATGCGCCGCTGCAGCACGATTAGTTTTGAAGGATTTCGCAACATTTCAACCGGCAAATTGGAAAGAGCAACAACGATGAGGAGGAGTACCGTGTGTATCGCTTGCAAAGAAAAAACCAACAAATATACAATTAATATTACTAGTTTTTTGCAATATTTGTGTTTGGATTCAGCGAATGTTAATGCATTCGATAATTTGACAACAGATCTGATAAATCCGTTATTATCATTCTCTTCTACGCAAAATTGCTTGCATTGCAAGATCCCAGATTTTCCCACTTGTTTTATTTTTTTTAATTAGTACTTCTGTAAGTTGGGTGCACTTGAGCCCAGTGTGCGTGGCTGCGAGTGTGCGCACCACGTGCCGGGGGGAGGGGGGAGGAGAGCGGCAGAGAGCGAGCCCAGCGGTTTACGCGCGGATGAACCACGGAGATTGGCGCGCTCCAGGGCGGCGGCGTTCCCGACGGGCGCGCCACCGAGGGTTTGTCGCGCGTCCAATCCCGCTCCCTCGGAGGTCAGTCTCTCCGCTGCTGCTCTCTCGACGATTCACCGCCACTCGGCCCTCCAGTTCCGCGTCACACCGCCGCTTCCTCGCTGCTACCGTCACGTCGCGTCGCGTCGTTCTCCGCGTTGCCATTCATTCGTCGGTCCGTCGCTGTGTAGTTGCGCTTTTGACCATCCGCTGGTGTGTGTACTTTTGTTCTCTTTTGTCATCCGCTGCCACGCGATAACCCATCACAGTTCTGCCGCAGGCGTTCCCACGCTGTATCTCTGTATTCGTCACTCAGAGTTGCTGTTGCTAGTTCAACACGGTTCGTTCTTGATGTGGTGATTTCCGAGTACAGTGCGCTTTATTTTCAGACGTTCTGGTACCAATGAAATGGGCATTCATATTGTACGTTACTGCGTTCGCTTCCCTGTTGTTTCAGCGTAGCACGAAACCACAAGCAGTTGAAGAACACGTGTTCTCATGTTTATTCCTTCCAGATCGTCTCCTCCCACACCTTCAATCCCTGTCGTCATCACGTGCTCGTCACAGACTCGTCGCCACTGCTGTCATCCCGTTATCCGCTTCTTTACACTGCGATTTTTCTAACTTGCCCCTCAAGGCCATTTCGCGACGGAATATGTCACAGTATTTCGCATCTTTCTCAGTCGTTCCGCTAGATTTTGCATGATCGCGACCGTATAAAGCAGTGCTTGCGATCATGTAACTTCTATCGGCAAGATCGAGAAAGACGCGAAACGCCATGTGATATGGGCCTTGAGTGGCCTTAAGGGGCAAAGTTAGAGAAATCGCAGTGTAGCCCCGATCCTGGCCCCACCCTCACCCCCGCCATCGCCCCCCATCCCCGGCCCCCGTCCTGCCACCACCGTGACCTCCGCGCACGCCCTCACCGCCACCGCCACCACCTTTGACACCCCCACCACAATCACTTCCGCCATCGCCCCCGCCGTCGTCGTCACCAAATCTATCTTCGCAAACTGCCACTGCCACCACCACTGCCTTTGGCATCATCACCACCACCGCGACCTCCGGCGCCAGCGTTGTGGCGTCGCCTGGGAGCCCCGTGCGTTCGCCCGGCCGGTGCGACGCGAGCGCGGGCGCGGGCGCGGGCGCACGCGCGCGTCCCCGACCGTAGCCCCAGCCGGCCTTCATCTGCAATTCCGTTTGCCCCGCGCGGGTGTCAGCGCTGGTTAGATTGCGAGCCGGCGCTCTAAGGCGGGCTCTTAACGAAATGGCGGCGGCGGTGGCGGTGGCGGTGCGGGGGGCCGCGCTGTGGGCGGTCGCGCGGGCGGTGGTCGCGGCCGGGTCGCGCCCTGGCCGCCCACGCCCGCGCCCGCGCCCGCGCGTGGTCTTCCCACACGCTCCCGCCGCTGCTGGCTGCCACGAGCTGCTGCTGCTGCTGTTGGTTTAGATTGGAGGCCAAATACCTCGTCCTGAAGCACCTGCTGGGGGCCTGGGAGAATTCTGCCGTGTTTCATTCATGTAATGGAATCACTTCAAATGTGAATTAAAAGGAAAAGGAAATCCATTTGAATCACATCTCATTTCATTCTACTCTTAATTGTTAGCAATGCTTGGTAACTAAAGTAAAAATTGAAAATCGAAGAAATTGTGGCAAGTTGTAATGATCGCTTTCTAAAGAAGTTTTGTAATTAATCGGAGGAAAAACTTTCTGATGGCCTAGGTTATCTCAACATGTTTACATAGTTCCCATAGACCCCATAGTTCTATTTTGCCTAATGACGTTTAAAATTGATTGTTTCCCTCCAAATACTATATTACAAGGAGGATAAGAATTGCAATCCCTCAAAAATACGATGTCGACTTTTCCGTCGTAAAATTTCACATATCTCATTTGCGGTGCACATCCTTTTAAATGTGTTCCACTTTTTAAAAATGTGAGTGTAATTGTGGAGTAATAACAAGAAAAGGACAAGTACGGTATCCCATGCATTCTCACTAGTTTTCTAGGAAATGGTCCTCAATAGTTTAAAGTCTTAAATTGTTTACAGTAACAGGAATGTAAAATTCTGGAAACATGCATACAATTTTGGGGGGAAAAACGGCCTCAACGCTAAAATAAAATAAATTACAGGGGAATTGTATAATATGTCCTTGTTTAATCGTTTCAAGTCGACACAACCCTTTTTATAACAAAACTTCTTAGCAAACACCTTCGTTATTTTATAGAAATATTACTTAATGAAGTAATAAAATGAAATGAGAAAAAAAAGTGTGTTTGTATGCGTATTATAACTGTGAACGGTATAGCTATTAGCTAATTTAGTATACTGTATGGATTTAGGTCAAAGTATTTTTGTCGATTTATGGCAAAATCCTGCAAATTGGAGTATTTGAAAAATATTGGTTTAAAAAATACGTTTCGACTCTACTATCCATACTTCACGATTTTGTGTTATTTCTTATACACATTTTCTTGTATTATCAATGAAGCCTCCTAAAATAATTTTTAAATTAATAATTTTCATTGTACATATTATTCTTTTATTCAAAGTCGATGAGACAAAATGGTCTCACAGTGGTCATTGGTCTCGTTCTAAAGGTTCTGGTCTCTTATTTACCCAAGACGAAGCAACAAGGTAGGACGTGAAGTGATAGGTTGACACGCGGTTTAAAAGAATTTGAGGAATGTTTACCTGAAACGCTAAAATAGTCCTGATATTACTGGAATGAGTTTACGTAATTGTTATTAATTTTTAATTTTTATTTTGTTATCGCGAAGCGTCTCTAGATCACGCACAGAGGAAATGAATAAACTGCGATTGTAAGCTTGCGTTGAAAGCGATGGAACGTACCGCGTTGTTGCTCGTCGTAACCGTAACTCCGTGTAATTTGCGCAGCCCTGGTTGATAGCGGCGTAACCTAGTGCCGCGCCGCGCCGCGCGCCGGCCCACCTGCTCTCCCCGGCAGCTTTGTGCGCGCTCGAGTGCGGAACTAATCATAGCCGAGCCGTAGGGCCGGGGGCGGGGGGAGGGTACTCTTTCGATTCCCGGACAGGGCTGAGGCGCCGCGGCGGTGCTCGCGCTCACTTGTCGGCGCTCTTGATGGCCCCGTAAAAAGAAATTGCCGTGCAGTTTACGGCCTCCTCGACAACGGCGCGTCCTGCCGCCACCGCCGCCGTCGTCGTCTCCATTGCACACACTCCGCCACCGCACACGGGCCGGAGGCGTTCGCTTCTGCTGAGCTAAGCCCAGGGTTGCCACATTGGGCAATTAGACGACTATACTACAATTTTCGTAACTTTGGCCCTGACAGAAATCAGCTGTTGACGGTTTCATCCGATCGGGAGCTTGAACGTCACCATAGTGACGTCACTGTCGCGAAATATAAGCTCCTGATTGGATGGCAGCGAAACAGCTGATTCCTGTCAGGGACAAAGTTACGAAAATCGCAGTATAATTTGACGTCGTCAAGAGGCGATGATGTTTTCAATTTGTGACTATTGAATCATTAGAATTGTTCACACTTACATGTGAATTATTTCGTTTCGAAATTTGCGAGAATTGCCTGTCATATATTAACCAAGATATTAGCCTACTTGCGATCGCAAATATAGGAAGGACATTAATGTAATTGTAGTAAGTACTATGCAGTAATTTAAACATATATAAATGCTTGTAGAAATGCCCTTTTGTAATTATCGGTGAAAATGAGAAATAAGGACAGTCTATTGGTGATGTTCGTGGAACAATACCAGTGTTATCAAGATATGATTATATTTTCCATTAAGCGTACGTTTGAAAGCTCCAAGAAAATGATATCAACATTTACTGAGAATGAAAGTATTGTTAGTAATGAATCGTTTACAATTTTTATCGTAAAATCATGTGTTCGTGCTTATGAGCCTTTGCGCAATTTATCATCACTAGACCGCGGAACTTCACGCAATTGCATATTTTTACTGATTGCGCGTAACGGGAGGAAACGTGTATAACTTTACCTATCATCAAAATTAAAACTAATCTAGCCCATTTTTATTTTGCACAATGGCTTATTTCTAAGATTTTTTTCTATAACTGCAAATTTTAATATATGCAGCATATATTGGCTGTGTTAAGTGGATATACTGCCAATTTTAGGTGCATGGTTGCATGCACATTTTTAATTTTTTAGTGAATGACGTTCCGGGGTCTATTCATCACTTTAAAAACGCATTGAACTGTAAGACTATTGGTGTTCCATCGCTCGTCACAACAAGCCACACGTGGCAATGCGAGTCGTGCAGCTTTTTGCCTCTTTGCACGCGGATCAGCGCTCTGTTTTTCCTTCTCCGTCTATCTGAGCTGTAGTCTTTGCACTTTGATTGCGCGTTTTACGATACCATTCCGAGCTACATGCGCGTTCCTCTCATAATTCGCGCCACGAAGTATGTGGCAAGTTTTCTTGAAAAAAGAGGGTAAGACTGGTTGTTTCCTGAGATTTATCGCATATCAAGTCCGCTAACATCTCTGTCAGATATTGTTCAAGATTAATACACAAGACATTCATGTTTCAATTCATTTGAAGTGTACACGTATTTAGTTTCTTACATGCAATATGAAATTTATGTATTAAAATTTTTGTCTTCTTTTTGGTTTCAAGAAAGTTTTTTTTTAAATCCCCGTAGAGCATAACATGAATTTTTGAGGAAGCCCATCTATTTACAACTCTTTGTTTTATTAAACGGTCGATAGAGAATCTATTCTTCATCTACTACCTCGTTTGAAATTAAAAAAACTGGCATCATGGTATGTTATTCTTTAAAGAGTATCGGGCGCAAAACTGTTGGAAGAATTTCCTAGAACGTTCTCGTAGGAGTACAATGTGTATTTTTTAAACGTTTGGTGGGTTCAACGCTTCTTTGCATTGCCAATGTCAATTAACTATATAGTAGGTACAGTATGTCGGTTTATCGTGTAGATTAAAACAATGTGTGTTATTTAACACTAAATATAACATGTTGTTGTGTACAGAATTATCACTTTTTACTTTCTCGCTACGGAGTAGAGGGAAAGGTTTGGAATGCTGCGCGAAAAAAATTGCGAATTTTCGGCAGAAAAACTCTTATTACAGGGCCCTGTTAATACAAATATGGATAATTCCAGTTGCTAAATTCAGAAAAAATCCTCTACCACGTGGTGTAGCCAGAATCCATGTTCTGTGGGTACTTGATGTTGAAAATTCGAATGCCGGCAAAACCTCTGTCTGTCCGTCTGCCCGTCCGTCCTCTGAACAACGCTAGCGGCTAAACCGTTCAACCGATATTTTCCAAAGTTGATATTCTCCAGTCGATTTCTCTGATGTCTCGGCCCATTTGAGTTTGATATCGATATTTAATTTTCGGAAGTACTTGACATGAAGACCCTGGGACATTTTCCAAATTTTCAAAAATAAATGGCTCCGTCGATATTGATTTTTTTGTTGCATAGTGTGAAGGGCGTTTAAGTGAATGCTGCATGAAGATAGAGTTATTTTCCTGTATAAAATTTGTTCCTTAAAGATAGATTTTGAAATAAGGTCATGTACAATTTTTGGAAAATTTGAATGTTTTTCGCCTAATTTTGCATGAAAATACGAGCGAGAAAGTACGTGCTGTTTTAGTGCTAGTCTAAAGAATGATCGTTGAATGCCATGGGTTTCTAACTTTGATATACTGCGGTCATTCACGGTCTGCTATTGATTGCGTGATCTTTTATGATTGTCCTTTCCTCGTGGAGTGCAGTGCGCTTCGTTCTTTCTTCACATTCGATCCCTGATGCTAGATTTACGAGTCGTGAGTGTCGTCGTGCTGCGTGATTTGGAGCGTCGTTTGCGTGGAGGATGAACCGTCTGGCGACAGTAGTAAAGCGCGGGGGGCTACTCAACTCGCTCCGTTCACGGAGAGGAGCTGTGGCAGCGCCGCCTCGCAACCCCGTGGTCCCCGGTGTGGTGGGCAGAGGGGGGCGGGGCGGGGCGGGGCGCGGAGGCCGCGCTTTCTGCTGACACACGCGTTCTCGCAGCCGCGACTTCGAGGCGGGGCTCCTCGCCGGCTGTCGCCTCACCGTCGCCACTCCCTCTGGAGCGATAATCGTGCTCACGTGTGTGTGTGTGTGTGTGTGTGTGTGTTGCAGCACCTGCAACTGTTTTCGGTTTGACCCATGCCAAAAATTACCCAACTGTGTAGCTTACCCAACTAGGCCTATATAGCTTAGTTATGGTTCGATTAAAATAAGTTGGTGATTGACAGTTATAAATGGAAGCGACGTTGACAGTTTGCGTACCACTGACCACGTGCTCCCGGGACACGAAAATAAACATTTGAAATAAATACTTATTAAGGTTACCGAATCATACACTCACATTGTACTAAGCTACAGATTCAGAAGCACAATTGTCAAACACCAACTAATTTTAATCGGACCATAGTTAAGAAAATATAAGTGGGAAATGTAGATCACGTGATTTGATCGGAGTGAATTAATACATTAAAACATATTTTGCCGACGTTTCGGATTCTTTTTTACCATCCTCAGGGCTAGTGGTAAAACAAAAATATAAGAACAATATAGATATACAAATGACAGTTAGTAGTAGGAAATGGTGTGGCATTTACGATGCTATCAATGAAATCAATATTTGATGTAGGCTCCTCATCGTAATTGTTTATTTTGGCATAAAGCTTTTTCGGCCGCATTGCGGCCATCTTCAGTGCTACAAAATAATGATAATAATAATAATAATAATAATAATATATCTAAATTACAAAAAATTTAAAACTTTTAAAGAATTAAAAACTTTCAAGAATTGGATTTTAAAGAGATGTAAAATGTGAAATGGACATATAGATTTTTTAAAAATGACAAATGAAAATTAAATAAAATAAATGGAATCTATTACAAATAATATTATGAAGCAAACTGGAGTGAAATAAAAGTATAATATAAAATGTGTAGATGGAAACATAATTTTGAATAACAAATGTACATTTTGAAAGAGGTGAAAATAGAAAATGAATAAATATGTAACTAAATAAATAAATGAATTAATAAATTTAGGTGAGCAAATTTATTAATTCATTTATTTATTTAGTTACATATTTATTCATTTTCTATTTTCACCTCTTTTCAAAATGTACATTTGTTATTCAAAATTATGTTTCCATCTACACATTTTATATTATACTTTTATTTCACTCCAGTTTGCTTCATAATATTATTTGTAATAGATTCCATTTATTTTATTTAATTTTCATTTGTCATTTTTAAAAATCTATATGTCCATTTCACATTTTACATCTCTTTAAAATCCAATTCTTGAAAGTTTTTAATTCTTTAAAAGTTTTAAATTTTTTGTAATTTAGATATATTATTATTATTATTATTATTATTATTATTATTATTATTATTATTATTATCATTATTTTGTAGCACTGAAGATGGCCGCAATGCGGCCGAAAAAGCTTTATGCCAAAATAAACAATTACGATGAGGAGCCTACATCAAATATTGATTTCATTAAATGACAGTTACCACATAATAACATACAACGCGTTTTAAAAAAATGTCTTGATTGGTGCCAAGGCTGGCGACATTTGGCCTGTTTCTCTGTCTGACCTCTTTCAAAAATTTACTACTGTGATACATAATAAAAAGGAGGTCATTCAAAAAAAGTACGCAATTGGCGGAAAGGGTTTCTTACATATGTGACAGGAGGGAAAACTAGAGAAGAGCTGGTTGATATAAAAAAGAACTCACGGCAGTAGCGTGGCGACATTTGACGGTTTTTTAACGGTTTTAGAAGTAATTTCATTTTTATTAATTTGCGATTTTAAAATTAGATTAGGAGAATATAGAGATGGCTACTTTACTGACTGTAACGACAATTTTATTTTCGGCTTCTACTTCTTTCGATCCGCCAGATACCGCCTCCCCCTTGTAACGCATTCCCCTACGCATATGTAACGCAGCGTAACGCTGCCTCAGACCCCCTCCCTCCTTTTTTAGCGTTACGTAATTTATGGAAGACCCCTTATCATCAGTGCCGAAGTCTGGGTTATCGGCTTTCTCCTGAGACGCGAATGTAGTTCCGTGACAAATCTTGATCCTGAGCCTATCACTCAAGACCCACCACTTGAAATTTTAGTATCTTACATTTACGAAAAAGTGCCGGCAAAGCGACCGTCTATTAACTTCATAGGAAGACGACATTGTATTCAACCTCAAATGATATAGTATTCGGTTCAGGCAAAAGGGAATTAAAAATGTCATAGAAGTGTTTATTTAACCATGACTGCAGAGATGAAAATATTTTTTCTGCAGAAAAAAAATTAAAAATATAAAAAAGGGCTAGTAAGGCATTAAAATCAGAATTGGCAAAAAGGAGGTAAACCAAACGCAAGACAGGTTAATTGTTCATAATTCGTGGCCGTATAATATTAACAGGCGTTTTCCTAAACATGCGATTAACGTACGTCCAATTACGCTTGTGCAACTGACCTCGCCGCTGTTATCTCCACGAGCCGCCGCCTGCAGCTCCAGCTGCGCAGTCAGCGACATCGGAAACCGGTGCGAGGACGACGGCGAGGGCGTCACGCGTGGGCGATGGAGGCGGAGCCGGCGGCGGCGGTGCCCGCTCGCCCACGTCGCGCGCCGCCTCGGGGCGAGTGCGCTCCTCGTGGCCCCACCCATAGCCCGCTAGTATGCCTACTAGCGGGCTATGTCCCACCTCACGTGCACGCACGCTGCTGCACTATGCCTATATGCTTCGATTCTTGTAGAGTGACTGACGATATTATACAGCGATTTTTAGAACTTTGCCCCTCAAGGCCCGTCTTCACGATGGAATATGTCACGGTATTTCGCGACATTCTTAGTCGTGCCGCCAGGTATCGCAATGATCGCGACCGTATCAAGCAGTGCTTGCGATCATGCGACTTCTAGCGATACGACGGAGAAAGACGGGAAATGTCGTGTGATATTCCATCGTGGCCATAGGGGCATGAGGGAGAGTTAGAAAAATCGCACTATAGTCCATTTTGAGGGGGGGTATTTAAGGTCGCATCAACTTGTAGGTCATTAGCGACCACTATTGGATTCTAACGTTACAGTATCTATGAGGATGAAACGATATGGTGATGGTAAGGGGTACAACCATGGGGTACAACACATACAACCATGCCCGAGGCGGGACCCGAACCCTTCGGTCTGAGATCGCTACGGCACTACTCACTACACTGTATAGCACTACTACTGTCTTGGCAATCTCGGCCACCGGGTCGACTATATTAGGTCATTGTTACACTTTTTGTCCTATAAAATTAATCTTTTTAACGGTGGTATGCACGTTTCTTTGGCCGTGAGCCCTGTTGAGAAGGACGTTCGCGAATTAAGTAAAAATATTCATTTCATAAGGCAGGTGGTGTAACAATGATCTAATGTCATCGGCCACTATAGAGAAATCGAAGTGTACACACGAAAACCGCCGCTGACAACTCCGGATATTGTTCGGAATATTATTCAAACTTCACATATTTGTATTTTATACTCTATCCCACTTGCCGCTCGCCCGGTCATCGAAATCTCCCAGTGAATTCTAAAAAAAATGGCTGCCGCCAATGCGTTAGCACAGTGGTGGATACATGGGAAGAGGGGTGACAGAAGTCTTGACTAGGGTGAGCAGATATGGGATTTTAAGATAAGAACTCGTTTTCATTAACAAATTTTTAAAATCTAATGTAGTTTTGACGGCCCACATTGCAGCTGTAGCACCAAAAATTAGGATTATTAGAAAACATGAAGGAAAACAGCATAACCAATGAAGTAAATTTAATAGTCTTTTTCTTTCTCTTCATACAACGTGTATGCACAGTGTACACATTTCATTACTGTATGTATATTGCTTTGTTGCATCCAGAGAAGATATGCAAACACGAGGAAGAAAATTCGTTGCATGCCTGAATCTGGTCTCCGTGAAATGAGGTGATACGAACAAATAAAGAAAAACGATCGAAAATACTTGAACTGTCATACTTTCACTAAATAGTATAATCCAGTTCGTTTAATGTGATACAAATTTGTTTGTGGTTTGATCTGTAGAAACAGGGAATAGAATTGCAGTGAAAAACACAACTAATTAATCAGTTTATGAACAAAGTTCTACTGTTGGAATAAATAGATTCTAGAGTATTGTTTTTAACAATAATGAAGTAAAAACGAATTTTTTTAATTGCACCATGAAAATTTACTCTTACGAAAAAATTTAATAGTTTTTTATGATTTGTTTGTGTAAATCAAGTTTTATTTTTTCTTTTAAAAAAGTGACTGAATATGAAACCACTGTGTCAACAAAATGTTATCGTTGTCACTTCAGTCCATGTACTGAATGCTATGCAAGAATATATCGTAAATTTTGCGGTTGTGAAAGTAAGTAATCTAAAAATCTGTTACTTACGTCTTTGAAACAGCATAAATGATGTTTATCGCTTGGTAAGAAAATACTCACCGTCTTTTTTGCCAGGGAATTAGTATTAGATTAATTAGTTGCAATAAAGTCAGCAGTGTTTGATGTTGAGTCCAGGCTACCGAAAAATTTCGATCACCGCAAATGAAGAAACGAGTTTTCTTAAGGTGACTTTGGATATATTTTTTTAAAATAACTAGGTTTAATATACTTTAGGATCACAACTATTTTAACGGTTTTTGTGATCTATAGGATTCACATATTTGATTCAGAAATGGTTGAAACGGATATTGTGTTAAAGTTAAGGACTGTGGAATAAAATAAATTATGTTAAATCAAAAGAAACTGGGCCCTAGTGTAAGACATCAGTGGCGCTCCAGATTTGTAGTGCCTTATATCGGATCGATTCTTGGCACCTAAATCACTCAAAATTGTTAAAAAAAGAGTGCATTGTCATTAGATTTAGAAATGTAGTTTATTTCAATTAAATAATACAAGGAAGCTATGATAAAAAAATCAGTACCTTACGTATCCAACGAAAAACATTGTGTGAATGCTGTCTCAATTCCGTATTCACATAACTGGCAGTTCATCACGTGTAGAAAACACTTCACAATCAGATACTGAAATAAAAACGTAAATGTGTTGCCCTTGTAATTTGAATAAATAGAAGTAGGTACTACACAATGTGCTAGAGTTACTACACTATAGACTCCGCATTTCTTGCCGGGGTGAGAAGCAGACGCAATGAAAGTGAGTTTGTCGCACTGTCGCTGGCAGCACATTTTTTTTAATTTTAATATTCTGTTTATTTACAATCTGTTTTTTTAAACAAACATTCAGTAAATGTGATAATTATGTACTTATTGAAGTTACAGTTCATCATCATGTGGGTTGTTTGGAACGGAATGGTAATGTCAGAATATGGTTTTTTTTAAGTCGGTGTTCTTCCTCACTATTGTCCTGTAGATTGATGGCTGATGGATTTGGATGTTTGGCTAACCGCTCTTGGTAGGTGGTGCTACGCTGAGTGATTTCTTCATATATTGTAGGTGTGTGTCATTTGTCACGTACCATGGTGCATTGGCTAATCTTCGAATACATTTTGAATTTTCGAATACATTTTGGCAGCACATTTGGAGAAATATTCCGCACTTCGACCGCCTGGTTTCCCGCGCAGCGGTCCGGGCCGCAGCCCTTTTTCCCGCCGGCAGGCAGGTCAAAGCACGCGCCCACGCACAATGGAGCCGTGAATGGAGCGGCGCACATTGTTTACAAATTCCAGCGTGGCTCCGCCCACGCATCCTCCTTGTGCCCGGGGGCGTGGTCGCCCTGACTTGCAGGCTATTTCAGGCCCGCGGCCCGGCCGCCGATTCGGTCCGCGACCACGGGCCGTCACATCGGAAAGCGGTGGACCCGCCCGCCCGCCCGCCCGCCCGCCCGCCCGCCCGCCCGCCCGCCCGCCCGCCCGCCCGCCCGCCTGCCCGCCCGCTCGCTCGCTCGCCCGCCCGCTCGCCCGCCCGCCCGCTCGCCCGCCCGCCCGCTCGCCCGCCCGCCCGCCCGCTCGCTCGCCCGCCCGCTCGCTCGCCCGCTCGCCCGCTCGCCCGCACGCACGCACGCACGCCCGCCCGCCCTTTCCCTTCATTGTTACAAAATTTTTCCCTGGCCACATGTGTGTGTGGTGTGTGTGTGTGTGTGTGTGTGTGTGTGTGTGTGTGTGTGTGTACCCATGTGTGTGTTCGCTCCGCCGGAGTCGGCATAATAGCTTTTCAAGAAATTGTATGAACCGCCATACGATATTGTGCGACCGCAACTGTTTTGACCACCGTATGTGCAGGTCACTGAAGGGAAAGAAACCCGCGTTCTGTCTGCCGCAATAATGGCGTAACTTCATTCTCGCGTCCCGCTATACAGACGAGAAATGGAGGCGCCATTGAAAGGCTTTGCGAAATGGGAGCTGTATTCTGCCGCCGCCGCCTCCATCGTCGTCGTGGCCTCTACCGTTCTATTCCCTCCTCTAACATCTCCTCCGCCACCCGCACCTTTTCCTGCTGAAGGCGGTAATACCATTTCCGCGCAGGCCTCCTTTTGACTGGAGACTGCGTCGTGTCAGAGCTCTTATTACGCTATCCTTCAACGGGTAAGGCACCGGGAGGCCAGCCCCGCGGAGCAGCCAGGGAATGGGGCGACTCCATCAGAAAATGAATCAGGATGAATAGGCGCTGTTCACGACGCCATTCGTAAAGTGTTATCTTCCTCTTCGTTGGACAGGCGTGTGCGTTTGTGGAGTCCGAAATATATTCCCATTTACATTATTTCTTGCGAAAATGTTTGTCTTGCGCGACCAACTTTCACATACACAATGTAATGATATACATTTTCTGCAGGAAAATTACGGTAGAGTTGTACATCTACGTAAACCAATTGTACAATACGCTTCAAGTAACGTACTACTGTATTTAGGGAATATTTTTAAAACCTGAACAGGATTTAGTAAGTACAGTAGGTTGCAGAATACAAATAAAATATTCCCTGAAGATTATAAATGTTTTGCATTAGTTCAAACTTTCCTTCTTGTTTTTCATCGTTCAATATTTTATTTCGAATGCCTTCACGACGCAACCACGAGGAGAACAATGAATCACTGTGCTTAGCTTTTATGTGTTTAGGCAGGAAACATCATTATTGGATATTTATTTTTCAGTCCAAGCGAGGGGAGTTGCTAGAATCTCTATCTGTAGTAACGTGTTGAAAGGTTACGGACTACGTTGAAATTATTTATGTATACTGTTGACCTAACGACATTTTCTTTTCGTGTTCCTTTTTCTATGCCTGAACCAGGCTCAGACAAGATCGCGTTACACTAGTGACTGCAAAAAGCTCCAGTCGGCAGTTCATGTACGGGGGCATTGCCGAGACCTTGACTTCCGGGTCCCTCCTCCTGTTTCTGAGAACCGTGTCCTGACAGGGCGTCTCTGTCGGCTGCGCAAGGTCGAAACGGAAATATCGCCAGAGAGCGTTGACAGCGGGCCGTGTGGAGTCCTGTGGGCGCACGTCGCCGGGCACGCAGCAGCAGCAAGAAGCCACGCAGTCAGTCTGGCAGTAGTCACCTTCGGCGCTCGTGCGGGCGTGCTGGTGGGTGAGGCGTGCTACACACGACGCACGTGCTTGTGTGATTCTCGTTTGTTCTGGTGCTTGTCGGGGTGAGCGTGTGCATGTGCGGGTTGTTGGATTGTTCGTGCGAGAGGGAGCCGAAGATACACGCTCACATGCCAGCGAGGAGGAAAAGTAAGACGTTTTCGGATATTTTTGTTTTCTTTTGTAAGGAATGCGATGGAATATGATGCGAAACAGTAGGTGAAACTGTTTGTTACCTCACTGTGAATGACAAAGCAGCGCATAGTTGAATTCGCTGTAAGCGCGTTGATGCTTGCAATATTCATCGATCCTATACTTTTTAATGAATTGAACGCATTCTTATTGAAATAGTCCGACTGTGTGTAAATGCTATAAAATTGCGCTCTGAATACTTTCTCTATTTTCACGATAACTAATTCGAAATAAAACAAGTCTTTATGATGCCTACGAAATAAATGCCTTTTTAGTGCTATAATAATATCAAAATAGGCACTTGATCAAGTATTGATCAAGACATGATTTCATACCTACACAGTCCTAAAAGGAATTAGAAAGATATGGAAAACAACTGAAGTTGACTATTAAATAGTACTTTATTTCAAGGATATGTGTGTATTGCAGTTACTTACTATAATGGATCGATGTCTTCCTGAAATTGGTCTTGTATTCTATCGATTTAGTTTCACTCGTCGTCCCAGAGAATCGATATTGCCGTGTGAGGAGGGTTGGTGTGGGTTCTATACATCATAATTTCTTTCACAGGTACTATTATTCTGACGTCTATTCTAGGATCTGGTCTTACAATACGACGTGTATTTGTCACGAAAATCACATTTTCTCTTTTTTTCCACGCACGGCCATCGGAATGTATAGGAAGCGGCGTGCCGCCTCTCCTCCGGCTTTTCCAGCCCGGGCGCCGGGTGTGCGCGGGGGTGGGGGGGCGGACTGCCCCCGGAGAGGGAAAGTAGGGACGGCGCGGGGCGAGAGAGCGGGGAGGGCGCGCGGGGCCACAACGAAGGCAGGCGGCGGTGGCGGCAACGGCGGCGCGCAGTGGTAACTACTGAATGTGTGAAGTGCTCGGCTGCTCCGGCACAATAGCCCGGTTGACACATGGCCTCGAACTGGTGACCGCAAGGCCGGCCGGGCCGCCCCCATTGTTCGCGGAGAGTTACGGCCTGCCGGCCGCACTTCGATTGCCTGGCGGCGGAGGCGGCGGCTGTCCCGCGGGGACGCCCCCATGCCCCCTTCCCCCTCCCCTCCCCGCCTCCGCTGGCCGCCCCGCCCCGCCCCGCCCTGCCGCGCCGCGCCGCACCCCCGCCGTGGCAGATAATGCCGGCCGCTGCGGAGGACAGGTGCTCGCGGGGCGCCGCGCCGCGCCGCGCCGCCCTGACAGCGCCCCTAATGCGCCGGATCACGCGGAAATGCGGTCGGCGTCGCCCCGTGCCGCGCCTCGTCCTCCCCATCGTCTCCCGTCCTCTGCTGCTCTCCTCCTCCTCGGCGTCGCTGCGTCCGCCCGTCCTCTCGGCCAACGGGCAAGTGGCGGCGATGGTGGTGACTCCGCCTCCAGGATGGCCGCCCTGATTTACGTGTCCTTGTCCATCGATCAGGTCATGTGAATCACCACTAACAGGGTGTCATCTAGTGGTGTTTGATGTATTATAATGCTCCTGTGGTTCGTATAGTTTTTATTACGCCTGTAGTAATTTTAATGTAGCAAATTGTGCCAGCTAGTGTAATTCGCACTGTTCGTTAGTTGTGTAAATTTAAGAAGCTCGATGCAGATTGAACCCAAAGGCAAGGGAATGAGAAGGTACGGGCAGTTGTATACCTGCATAGGATGTTAAGTGCGTAAAGGATGTGAACCTTCTATGAGAAAAATGTTAAACTGCTTAGTTTAGATACTTAACAGGATTTGTGTCCCCATGCATTGTCCAGTTCTTTGTAACTTCGCTGGTCGTTTGAAACTCTTCAGTTTGTTGGTTGTTCCACGCCCAATTGCCAGGTGGTTCAGACAACAAAGTAATTAATCTTCCAGTTGTAGACCTCCTGTATTAAATATTTTATTTTTCCTTTTTTCGGTGAATATTACGACTGAGTGGGTAATCAGAGCACGTTTCCGTTGTTTAGATCGCAAACCGCTAAAATCGAAAACAAAATGTTTTTGACTGTAATGTTAAAAATATTTTTATTGCTTCTTACCTGTAGAAAACTACTGAAAGGGTTTTCACTCTCATTTGAAATAACACAGTACAATTAATTTGTTTCATTTTCTGTACCATAATAGCAAAACGTGAAACATTCCTGCTAAAAGTAGTGTGCTGTCTTGCATTAAAATTTCTCGTGCTATTACATTTTTTCCGTGACAACTATGCTGGTTGTGGGGGTAGAAATCGATGGCATGTTGCTGGTTGCTAATGAATCGTCTTACCGAGATGGAATGGAAGCTTTTTTGTGTTAATTGTCCTCTTTAATAAGCTTAGATATTTTTCAGATCCGTAAATAATTTATCACGGTTTAGCGATTTGTTTTTAATTTCAGTCTGCCTTGTTTTGGGGACATTTCCTCTGTTAATCATTAAAAATTTCGCGTTATGGGACTTTTCTTATAAATAACAATTTCTAATGGTTATATTTGCGTATTATGGTACGTTACCTTTAATTACTGGACAGGTTAAGGTTATTCTTAGAACCTGAAGTTATTTATTTTACATAAAATAAGTGGACAAAAAGGCATTTATTTTCTTTAATATCGCAGGTGAGGTAATAATTCTAATAATTAAAGAAAAGTTGTGGTCAGGGTGTGTTTTTAATTAACGATTAAGCATTTACTGTCACTAAAAAGGTCAGGAAAAAAGCATTTATTGTGGCTAAAAGGGAGGGTGCAGAAATGCTAGTAAACAAGGAAAAATTATCATTAAAAGGATTGATAGCAAAAAATGATTACAATTAAATGATTATATTTTTTATTCTAACCAAAAATTACAGCACCTTTTAGAAGCTATCAATTTCTACTTTAGCACACTCCAACTATTAGAAATATTTTTTTCACTACATAATTATTCTTAGTATCGCACTAAATTTCGAATAAAGAATTTATTTCATTTACGACGCTTGTTTTACGAAAAGGTTTTGTAGACAGTTCTCTTCTGATTCCTGGAATGACAGAAGTGAAACCGCTATTGTTTTTATTCTGTGAACCAGTGTCTTCAATAATCTTCAGCACTAGCGCCCGTACCGTACACAAATCACTTTCACAGAGCTCTATCCGTGAAACCTTACTCAGGGCTGGGATGGGATACCTCGTGAGCGAAGAAGTCTGTCGGCATCAATGAAAGAAATCGAAAAATCGTGACTGATATTGTGCTTTTTGTTGTGATTTGAAAAGTAATTGGCCCTGGAGTCCAAGTTCAATACTTCTTGCTTGATAATGTGTCGTCGCTGGCAGAGAAAGTCAAAATTCTTCAGTGCACTCGCGTTTCCCAGACTTGCATTAAAGTTTTCAGCTTGATTGAGATCATGCCAGGAGAAAAAGGAAATAAACGACCTAAAACTAAAAAGGATTAAAATAAGACATTGCTATAAAAAGGCGCCATTAGCTAAAAACTCTAAAACAACGCAGAAGTACAATTAGAGTGGTTTCCAATGTGAAATCTAAAATTACGGATTGATTAATTAATTGTTAATTGGCAGAGGGAAATATAACAAAATATAACACTATTGAAAAGGCATTTTGTTGAACTTGCAGGGTCAAGTCATCACACTGGCACCTTACGATGTGAATAAGTTTTGCTACCTTGCTGCTTCCGCATCTTGTTGAACTTAGTTACAATTATGTCAGTCGGAATTATAGCCCGAAATAAATTTAGCCCCGTAGTATAATTAACAAAGAACTAGTACACCTTCACTCATTTGCATCGATTATTTCAACAATAGAGACATTCCCCGAATTGAGCTTTTCACTTTATTGTTTTTAGAAATGAAGTATGAGTAGCAATGCTGTAATTACTTGTTAAGGTATTTTACATATTTTTAGAGCGCCGGAAATGAATTCGATCATTACGATTAAAATTCAATTTTAGCGCCATGAATAACATCGGGAATACGCACGAACTCCACGCTTCTATCAATTCATAATGTAACATACGCACACAGGACCTGCGCGCTCTTGTTAATTATAAACGAATTATTGGAATATTCTGCAGGTCTGAATATTAAATAAGTCATCTGCATGTCATTGAAGTATATTTACAAAATTTGTGTACTTATGTTGAAACGATAATATTGACACCGTTAAAGAGCGTTTTGTTGCAGTAAAAATAACAATAATATTGAACCAGGGCGTGCCGAGGCCGCTGGTTGGCCGGCGGCGGCTGCGTGGGTCACGCGGTCGGGCGGTGCCGGACCCAGGGGTTGCCAACTCGCCGGCAGGGGCCGGGACGGGGGCGCGCGCGCACAAACCCCAGGGAAGAATGCAATGGAATTGAATTGAAAATATTATGAATAATTAAGGAAATAATGATTTTATAGCGACACGAAACAAATTATTATTGTACTAGCTGTTGATCAGAGTTTTGTCTGCTTTGTTTTAGATGTCCTGCGGTTGAATGTGCCTATTTTACAGAGAAACATGTAATGTCGCTTACTAGTTGTTCGTGACAGTTGTAACGATTTTATTATGTTCAAGCAGTTCATAACAAAAAAAAATCGATTGTGTGATGTTTTCTTAATAAACGAAGTCTTTAAATACATACTAAACTTTAATTCCTAAATGTTAATAAGTGAAAATAATCGAATTACAGTAGGTTTCGTTAGTGCTGCGACGAAGATCGTGTAAATGCGTCTGTGTGCAGTGAAGCTGTGGTGCCTGCGTGTATACTGCGATTTTTCTAAATTTGCCTCTCAAGGCCCGTCTCCACGATGGAAATGTCACGGTATTTCGCGTCTTTCTCAGTCCTGCTGCTAGATATCGCATGATCGCGACCGTATCAAGCAGTGCTAATGATCATGCAACTCCTAGCGGCACGACGGAGAAAGACGTGAAATGCCGTGCGATATTCCATCGTGGCCGTAGGGGCTAGAGGGGCAGAGTTAGAAAATTCGCACTATAGCGTATGGCGGAGCCTTGGGTGGGGTGGGGGTTGGCAACGCTCCTCGTGCCGGCAGAGAGTGCGCCCTGCCTGGCCCGCGTGCGTACACGTGACGGCGGCGCCGGCGCCGTACAAAAACACAATTAACTAACCAACGCCGGGGGCCGCGGGTTCGTTTATTTTGCTCGTAGGGAAGCGGGGGGGAGGGGGAGGGAGGGGGATGTTGCCGCACGGCGACATGGCGGGCGGGATGGGCGGGGTCGCCGGGCGGGCGACAGCGTGTGTCGGACGGGCAAGAAGTGTGTGCTGCGTGCACGCCAATAACAACACGGCGCTCGCCGCCCTGGACACACACCCCGCGGCACTGGAACCCACCTCACCCCACCGCGCGCTGTCAGGCCCGCTCACCGCCCCACCCCCGCTGACGTCATGAGCTCGGGTGGTCGGGAGGTAATACGGGAACCTCTCGGCGGCTCTGACCTTCCCAGTCCCTACTCGAAAGGCTTTTGATACGACCCGAGGTCAATGTGGGTTAACTTAGGAAAATGTCTCACGATGTGCAATTGAAATATTTGCGCACAAAAAGGTGCAGCCAGAGAGTATACGAGCTCTGTAACGGTGCAGCTCTGTAACGGTCTGCGTTTATCTTCCTGTTAACATGAAATCACCAAAGAGATTAAATTTCTTGTGCAATGTATCCTTGTTTGTCTGTACGGTCTTCTATTTGATGACGGTTTATAATATTTTTCTTAGAAATGAAGCTATATGTAAAAAGCTGTAACCTGATTTGAAAAGGATATTACAGCAAGTCCCGAAGGTGAACTATCAGTTACAACTGACATCTCGTTTGCAACTGTGTTCTTGCGTCACTTCACAACGGTATTTCTGCGGAATAATACGTATTGAAGCAACAACGTTATGGAGACTAAATCTGTGGTGTTGGTTGATAGATTTCGCGTCACTTGCACCTGGCATCTGAGCGAGTTGTAGAGATTGTCTTGGGCGTTCTCATAAGAACAAGAAGCTGACATATTTCGTCGCTGGATAAATTACCATTTGCGGTATATGTTGATCTCACCGCACATGATAATAGTTATTAATATCTTCGTTACTTAACATAATATTTTATTGTTTTAGTAAATGATAACTGAATATTTGCTGTGTTCTCAGGCACTAAAATCGTAATGTAAATTTATAATTCAGTAGTAGTAATGTAAACTTTAACGTTTCGATTCCCCTTTTAAACATGCTTTGCCTTGCTCCAATATTGACATGGTGTTCCTCGAAATTACGAAAGTGAAACAGGCAGGAAACAACTCTCCCTCTCCTTCCTAATCACTCCTCACATTGCTCTGATCTTTGGATTATGCAATGAATTGTTTTCCCTCAATTTGTCTCTTTTTGCTTATTTACTAGTTACAGATCGTCGTTCGGAACTTTTAAGGCCGAGTGCCGCTATGTTGTTTTCGAGGAGAGTGTTGATTCTGGTTATTCATTGGACGTTGCGAGCTTTGCGGTATGGGCTCTTTATTCTCATGAATTGTTCATGACGCTCGTTCCTCCTCGCTATTTCGAACGGCGAGCGGAGGGGCCGGGGGCGACGGGAGGCTAGCGTAGCGTGCGTGAATGACGCAAAATCGTAAAAATCTACTCGTACAAAACAACGAAGATTCCAGAAATCTAATTACAAGTTATAGCAGGGTTAGGAAATGACAGCGCCATTGCAAGAGTGGAATGTTTGACGGCGAGCATCCACGGTGCGCCTCCCCATTAGAGAATTCAGATGACCCATTTGTATCCGCGTCGACCGTTTGTTTTGTGCTTGTCTCGTTGGCTACTGCGCACTTGCTATGCTACTTCATCGCTTGCGCAGAGCAGTATAGTTTGTCTCCCGCAGTGCACGATTGATGCTAGACGTGGAAATCCAACCAACTGCGGTTGCGAAGAATATAAAGTTGATGTAAAAGGCTCATTGTGAATCGAGAAGGGAAGGGAAATGATACTTGTGCGAAGATGTTGACGTTAACGAAAACATGTTAGCCTTTGTCATATGAATAAAAATTGCACTTTGTGACTGGAATGCCTCCATACTCGTAAATACAATGAAACCTGTAAGTGGCCATTATTGGTTCCGTGATAAAATATGTCATTTAGATGGGTGTTCGCTTATTATGGAAGGAATCATTTTTTGTAATGGTCTATAATTACTAATCCACTGTTCAGGAACGTACTTCATCGGTTGTTTATGAAAAGGTACTTCATACTACATGAAAAGGAATGTACTTCATACTAAATCGGTTGTTTATGAAAAGGTTTCAGTTCATGAACATCAATTATGAATAAAGAAACATCTTGGGTGTTTTGATATTCCTTCTTGGTATAAATGCCTTTTTTAAATAATTATTTATTATTTTCTAAATGTATTGAAAATATTTTTATATTTCTCTTTTGTGTAATATAAACGTTTAAATCATTTTCAGTTTTAGATTTCTCGATAGTTGTCTACCGATATCGAACCACCATTTTCTTGAGTAGACTCAATATGTCATTTGTTGGGTATGCATGACGCATTCTGTCGTAGGTGCTCAACATCATACTTTTCTCGCACTTTTTGCACACTTAAGTGGCAAAGGTGGCTCAGGGGATCAACTGATGTCACTGCAGTGCCTATGACAGGAGAGGTGTCCTAGGGTTCGAATCCCAACGGTGGCAGCATTTTCGACAATAGCTTGACAGCTGGGTCGAACTTCTTCGCTGTGGACAAGAATTCTAGCGGCCGGCTGCTCTGATCGGTAGTTTTCCGCGATTTCTCCGAACAGCACCAGACAAATTCCGCAGCAGTGAACTTATAAATGATCATGGACCGCGCGCGATATTTCCTTCCCTTTCCCCTAACCTTGCTTACACACACACACACACACACACACACACACACACATACACACAAGCACTACATTACTACATGTAAGAAGACCAGTCGGGAACTTCGAACTTTTGAAGTTGACGCGCCCGGAATCACTTATCAGTCGCATAATTAAAAAGAAAGTCTTTCGTAATCGCTGGGCTCAAATTTCGGTCGCAGTCCAACACTTCCTTGTCAGCAGACAAGTAAATATGTAAACATGACTTCCCACATTAATATTCTGCCGCATGTATATTCGCACCCATTCTTTCAGAAAGGTAAGGTAATAAATGTACTGTTAATTGTAAAATCACGTTCAAATCTTACGTTGAGCTAGATTTTTCTTAAAAAATAATGGACGTCATTGTTCCCCCTGAAAGGACCGGAAGTACAAAAATGTAGTGATACCGTATTACGCGACCACTGTTGATTCCGTGAAAAGTGGTCTTTCAGAGAGGTGATTATTTGTAGAGGACGTGTACTTTTTACAAAAGATACTTGTTACTACTGGATAGATATCGGTTGTTTAGAATAAGTGTGTATTACATCAGGTGTATATGAAATATTTTCAGTATATGAACACGAATTATGGAAAATGAAACATTTTGACTCAGCTTTTTTAGATTATTATTTTTTTAATTAATTTAAAAATATTAATGCGTTTTCTTCTGTTAAAAATAACGTTTAAATCATTTCAGTTTCAGCACTTCCGAACCTTGTCTACTGGTAACAACGAACCTTCGTTTATTTGTGTAGACTAAATATGTCATTTGGGTGGATGACACTTGCTATATCTTAGGAGCTCAAAGCCTCGCTTTCTTGCACTTCTCACAGTTGAAAAGACATCAAGCGGGGGGGGGGGCGTCTTGTGGTGAGCATCCCGCTTAGATTGCGATCGCAGTTCGGATAGTCGTGTAAGGAGGCAAGTCGATATCTCTTGACTTCCGACATTGATATTCTTCTCCATCGGATGTTCTACCAGCAAGGTAATGCAAGAAGGCTCTGTTAATTCAAAGAATTAAACGTTTGATCACTTCATTATCTGCAGTCACTTTAGAATGAAATGGAGCGAGAAGCCGTGATACCACAGCAGTGGCCACGGTTTATTGTTTCTTGATTCCCGGAATCCCCGCGCCCTCCAATTTCCTCGACAATGAATCTGCCGCACAGGACATGTCGCGCGAATGCATTTTACGTCGATCATTTTCATTTTTCTACTTAAATTCTGTGTTAACGTACTTAAAAGTGTATAATTAGAATTTCCTGAAAGAGGCATCTTAAAAGGGGTAAATTAATAAAATTGCGTTTATGGGGATTTAAAAAAATCATGATTTTTTCAGCCCTATTGTAACGTTATGCTCTTCAGATGACCTGTTGGTAATTTTACGCCCTTACAGTAATGTGTAGAAATGTTCATGATTATATGATAGAAAAAATAACGTTTACCAATTATTCAAATTTGGCCAATATAAATATTGAAGATTACTTTATTATCTTCATCGTCTTTTGCATATTTTCGCAATAGTAAAGAAAAGTAATAAGTAAGCATTTCCAACCTTTTATCTAATGGACAAGACTTGGACAAAAAATCTAATTCGTTCTTATAATATTCGACGGCGTTTTGGGTTCTTACACGTTAGGTACCAAAGTAGATAAAGACTGAATGTGCAGTTAAAATGCCATATATTCTTTCGCCGACGTCCCGATATTTTAATGTCACTAGCGCGCTACGTTTTGTTCAAATTTCGGGAAAGGTTCTTGGTTGCTTCACTGCTGTGAACACTTTATAGGTTATTTGGGAGGTTATAGCGCACATAATCATAAAGCGTTTTATGTCATATACCGTCATGGACATAATAGCGAAAGACATACGAAAAATGATCAGTTGATTGACAGATATGTGACGTCGCACTTAACGTCATGTGTGATGTTCCCTGAAAGAAATATTCGTGGTCTCGTTGCGGATGTAGATCGTCAACTCTTCATATTAATTTTGTTTAATCTATTAGGCAGGCTGTACTGCCATTAGGCTGTACTGCTTCTATTTAAATCTATTGAAAACCGTAATTAAATTACAGAATTGAGGGGATCACTTTTTGTCGAGAAGTAGAATGTCTTTTTAAATTTATTTTATTTCGGAAGTTACCACCAGCTTGCCGAACATCCTACGTGAACATGTTGAATCTTTCTTTAATTAGTTATCGTGTAAGCATAGTTATCGTGAAAGTTATATGGAATATTTCTTCATTTGCAAAGTAACTTCTGCAATAGTTCGGCATGTCATTATTAGACCCCGGAACTTCATGCACTAAAAAAGTTAAAAATGTGCATGCAACCATGCCCTTAAAATTGGCAATAAAAGTACTTAAAGCAGCCAATATATGAGTTTAAAACTAAGAATATGCGTTAAACAAAAATATAATTGGCATCTGTTAACATTTATTTATTAGTAATCTTCATTTTACACTGTAGTATAGAGGTGTATAATAAAAACATATTTTCAAACATAATAAACAAAAAATATTAAGCGAGAGAGCCAATTACATTGTTTAAAGGTGCCGAAACACTAAACTCAGCTTCACTAGGGCAATGCGCACGAATAAAGTTACTGGAATTAAATCGATTCTAGCGAAAACAATCTTATCAGAAGACTGTCGCAAATATTATGTTGGTACGGCATGGCTTAATTCAGTTTCCTTTTCAATGAGAAAATCACTAAAATATCTGACTTCGACCCGCTTGTACACAGAACCCTGCACTATATGCACTTTAATATGTCGCATGCATTAAAATATGCAGTTAAAGAAAAAAATCCCAGGAATATGGAATTATGCAAAATAAAAGTGGTCTATATTTGTTTTATTTTTGGTCATAGGTAAAGTTATATACGTTTCCATTGAATATGCGCTGTCAGGAAAATACGCAATTGCATAAAGTTCTGCGGCCTCGTCATAATGGAGTTTTACCATTAGCGTTGAAACGGTAGATTTATTTCTCCATTACTTTTTAAAACATTTTTGAAGTATTCATTCTTGAGAATTTTGAAGTGTCATTTCCCCAATTGTCAGTTTTACTTTCTCGTACGATGTATTTCAGCCACACATCCCATTTCTCACCATCATACATAGTATACCACAGAATACATACGTACGTACGTACTACATTGGGCCTGTGAACATTCATCTCTCCGATTCTCTCTCTCGCATTCGACCTTTTTCCACACATGTATTCCTATGACAGCCCCCTTCCCGACTACCCTTAGCTTGTTCTATCTCGAGTACCTCTTGTTGTCATTCCCATACGTTCTCTTCTCACAATTCCCGAATGTAGCAGTATTCTCTGATCCCTCCCATTCTGCATTCCGTATCTCTGTTATCTGCCTCTGTTATCTGTTCGTCCCCGGCTCGGTCCCCACTTCAAGGGGGGATCCAGCCGATCGTTTTTTTTGGGTCGGGGGCATCCCCCCATCGTAGATATTTTTAAATAATAAACATTTATTATTATATTGTATATAATTTATGTACTGTATGTATGGTACTATACAATATTATTGTTTAAATAATTACATAATTCGAACACAAATATTTAAATCAATTTTGCCAAATAAAGAAATGTAAACGAAAACTAGGCCGTTTTGGGGCGGCATGGCCCTATTGCGCCCCCCCTCTGAATCTGCCAGTGCCCAACTCTGTCCTGTCCTGTCCTGTCCTGTCCTGTCCCGTCCCGTCCCGTCCCGTCCCGTCCCGTTCCGTCCCGTCCCCTGGCCTCCCTCGATCGCCCTGGATCGCCCTGGATCGCCTCGATCGCCCTGCGACTGTCTCCTAATGCCGCCCCCCTTGGTTCCCCTGTCGGGGTCTGATTTATTCAAAGCGAAATGTATGGGCGCGCGCGTGTTGGCGCACGTGTCTGCGAGGGCGGCGCGCGACGCGGCTCTCTGATGATGGAATTGTTCTGTTCAAAAACAAGCCTCGTCCATATATCAATCGGCAGCGCTATGCTTGCGTCGCTGACCTCGCCGGTGACGTTGCCGGTTCGATGTCGGATCTAACAGGGGGACACTTTTTTTTAGAGGGGCCCCAGGCCCCACCCGCGGTAAAATATATTTTAACAAATTTAACTGGTTATGTTTGGGTTCGATGTACCAACCTTTTAAATGATTTGTAGTGACCAATCGGAAATTATTTTTTCCTTTAATAATTCAACGTTTAGGATTGCAGAGATGATGAGCATATAAATGATGGCCTTAGGCCCTCATTTTCGTACAAAAGCACATTATCTAGATTTCATTTTCCTTCTGGAAAAATTTAATTTGTAAATTCCTTTCAAATCGTCGTGTCACCACTAATTTGATGTTTTGTTCGGAAATAAGTTTCTTTGGACATCTCTTCGTTTAAATCTCTTCGTTAATCTCTTCGTTCTCCTTTTTTGTCTCAGCATTTAATTAATTTCTTGTGAAGTTAATGAGTTAAACTGTAGAGTCCTGATCAATTAAGAATTTTGTTTTCAATTTTTCAGTGGAAACATCGATGAACAAATCTTTGCCTTTTCATAAACTAAGCGAAATAATTTCTTAGTTGAGGATGTAGCGAAATAATTTCTATGTTGAGAAATGTAGCTGTGAACAAAAATATTATTGAATTCAAGAATATATTTTTAGACAGTTTTTGGTAAATGCGGTTAGCTTTAGAGCGTGCTAAAAGTTCGATTATTAGCACTAGGGTGAAAAGAGAGACGATGCTCAGGTGTTCAGTTAAAACAGTGAATACAACAAAGACTTTCGTCTGGTCGGAGCAGATACTGACTTTAATGTAACATAGTACACAATAAAATGATTTGTATATTTGAATTAAAGTAAAATGGAGGCTGGCTGACTAAATATAGTGTATAACACACGTGATAAAAGTTATTTTATTTTACCACTTGTATCGTAAATTACTATTGTGTAACAAAAGTGGCCCTGGTGCGGTCAGGATGCCCAGGTTACACCGCGAGACCCCACTCCCCGGAGCCCGCTCCCGCGTTTCCAACCGCCAGCCCACTCTCCTGTCAATTCTCCTCAGTGTTGGCGAAATGCGTTTTTAATGAGGAATCCGTTTCGCGGATTTCAGGTGGCTATTGGTGTGCTGGTTGACAATGCGCGGTGCATGTCGAATCGAGATGCAATACGCACCCACTCTGGTAGCGGCGCAAGTAATTTTGTCTGGCTTAATCGAACTTTTCATCTTCATCAGCCTGCCCAATAAATCACCAGGAAAGCGAAAACGATGGTTGTTTGAATGCAATGATGTTTTTTTTGAATTCTGACTTAATTGATAAACTTCTCGAAAATTGTGAAAAATAATCTTGATTAGACTTGCGTGAGAGATCTTTTTTTTCTGTTGAAAATAAGTATCGTACTTCATTCAGGTTATAAATACATATTTTTATTTATTATTTTTGTTTTTGAAAACAGCCTGTCAGAGCACATGAATGAGAGAATTGAGTTCCTTGATTCACTTTTAAAATTATAAGTATAGTAATATAATCAGTTGTGTTCTAATGACAAGTGCATATAAATTGGAGTATATGTATAGAATAAACGAAATTTTACTTCGTATGTAATTTATACGCACACGATATCACACAAGTACTGTGATTTGTCGTGAACTCCACTGATCGTACATTTTAATAATTATTAAAATTCAAAATGGTAGAAACTACGTCTCACATTTAGAGAATGGGCGTAGAGCACCTGGGCTGTCCCACGTTCCAATGTACACATTAGGGATACGTCCTTACTGTATGTAGCTTACATGTACCCCCTTTTACAAGATTAGTTTACTTTCCCGATAGTAGTAGCCAGAAAATTGGCTGAAGAAGATTTTTTTCTCACGACTAAAGAGTCAGAAGTCCAGACGACAGATTTTCTCACGCGGCGAGCCTGGGTGACTCATGGGATTTGCTACAGAGCATCTTCGACAAAGGCTTCATAACGATTCCATTCCATTCCATTCGCCAAAGTAGTACTCTTCCAGAAATAACAGCTCTTCTGGGTATTATTTTCTGTGAATTGTTTTTGCGGAAAACTCATAGACCTGGAATGGTTTCCATCAAGTCCTGCTCATTGTCGCAAATGTCCTGATGATTTTCAGGTGAGTGGGAACAGTATACTCTGTGCAGTAATGCTAATTGTGATTGCTCCGAAAAAGAAGTTAATGCCAGTATTGAGAACACTTGATACCAGTGTAATAGTTGAAAGTAGGAAACCCGATAGACAACGATAGGTAAATAGTTAATAACTAGACATCGGATGTTTAGGGAAATGCCAATTTTTTTCTAGTGAACTTATTTAAAAGATTGATAATATATGTGCACGAATTGTGGCAAATGATGACATATGACGAAGTTTTAGAATGCTTATTTTTACTTATTTTAGCATAAATGCATTTTTTTGATAAATGCCTTTTCTTTAGAATTGCACGTTTTTGCCCTTTAAGTATTTTTTAAAATTCAATCCTACGACATCAGAAAATCAGCCATGATCCAACCTGACCATTCATTACGAAACCTTCAATTCACGTATTTGTATTTTGAAATACGAGAGAATTCCTGAAAGTATACCAACATATTTTACTACGTTTCCCTTTTTCATAAATACTAGCCATATTCGGAGAAAATGGTCGATTGACAATACACCAAGGGCACCTTTTGAGTAGAAATAATTTATAATTCCCAGAAGGTTTCAGTGTTGCTAATTTTGGACTTCTAAAATATGTGACAGGCACCTCAGATGTCAAGAAATCCTTCTCTGTATTCAAAATGATTTTGTCTCCCAATCGTTGCAGATTTGAAATTGCGATCCTTCAAAAGTTACTGGTAAGTATATTGCAATGGAAACTATTGAAGAATAAAATGTGGAAGTGTTGTAAAGATGTATGAAGTCTTAGAAATAATTTTTAATTTTATTGTGAATGTAATTTATGACTGCCTTTTTTTCTCCTTATTCTTGACATTTTCAGTGCCTTTTTAGGCGCCTAAAAGGTGATATTTTAGTGCCTAAACATCCGATGTCTAGTTATAACAAACTTACATTCGCATTATCCACTCACTTGAGTTCTTGCCGATAAGGGGCAAACATGTACGGCTAGGGTTGCCAACCGTCCTGCACTTGGAAGGACATTCCTCCATTTACGTCAGTTGTCCTCTCGCTCTCCTTTGAATTTAAATGTTCTCCTTTCAGTAATTTTTTAACATTCGTCATTTATTTTATCACATGTCTAACATCTGCTAGGTTGTATCGTTTATTGTGTAATTTATATTAGAAAAAAATGGACAACCTCTTTTCTGTACACTGACACACGTATGTATGGTAGTGTGTGTAGCGACAAAAAAAAGACTCTTAGACCATCATCTGCAGTTTGTGAATGAATCTTTTACTTAAATCGCAAATAAGAAATAGAGGTGAGGTTACTGTAAATGAAATATTTATAAAAAGAATGTGTTGAGTTTTTTTTCTTATCGAGTGCCCTCCCTTTTTACATGAACATTGTTGGCAACCCTATGTACGGCCTCATATGTCTCTTACAACGAGACTTACTGTGTTAGGAGAGTCGAAAAAGTTGCGATTCAGCTGGACTTTCATTCGATTGTGAGTTATGGGAATAATTGCTCAGTGATTGGATTTAACATTATGAAACGAAGTGAATTTAGATCATGGTTGTCTTACAAAGACCAACCAATTAGTGTATACTGTGCTGTTTTAATTTGTAATAATAAATGAGGCGTGATAGCGTACATTTTCTATGTATTGTTTTACTACAGTAACCGAATAGAATGGAGAAACAGTAATAGAAAAAAATGGCATTTGGTATTTTTCAGAATCTTAATTTACAAAATTCTCCCCATTCACGATTAACCGGGCAACAGGAAGAAAGCATTCTCACCTTCTTGTCCCTGTGTGCTTTCACGCTTCCTGAAATGTTTCTAATAAGAAGACAAGTTTGCGGTTCTCCTCTGCCCGCGTTTTCAAAGGTCGACCGGCACAGGAGCGTGGCGTTGAGGCAATCGCGACGCCGCGCCGCCGTGCTACTCAGAGGAGAAAGTTTGGAATTGGATCGGCGAACCAAGGGCGCGTTTCCGACCCCAATTGGGAGCGGGGGTGGGGGAGGGGGAGGGGTGGCGGGCGTCTGCATGGCGTCGCCGCCGCCGCCGCCGCCGCCGCCCTCCGGTCCACAGCATTCGGTGCGGAGATGGACTCGTCTCTGAAAACTGACTGTCTTCGGGGTCTTCAGGGACGTGATGAGTTTTTTGGGGGAGTTTTAGGGTTTGTCGGGCGATTGGTGCTACTGTTTCGGAAAGAGAGTGTAAGATGGTTGGTGACTGGATCTGCGTAGAAACTTTAAAAGTGTTTTTGATGTAGTGAGCTGCCCGGGCGTAAAAATGGTGTTGAATTGTGTCATAATGTGTCTTCATGTAAATAGTAACCGTGTAGTGCGAATTTTATATCTCTGCCCCTCAAGGTCCATCTTCACAATGGAATATGTCACGGTATTTCACGTCTTTCTCAGTCGTGTCGCTAGATACCGTATGATCGCGACCGTATCAAGCAGTGTTTGCGATCATGCGACATCTACCGGCACGAGCGAGAAACAGGCGAAATCCCGTGTAATATTCCATCGTGGCCATAGGGGCTTGAGGGACAGAGTTATAAAAATCGCACTGTAGAAATGTAAGCGAGAAATTATTGGAAAATTCAACTAAATGTTTCGCTAGTGGAAACATTGAGAGACTGTAAAGTTGCGTGTGTTTCTGTGAGTGTGCACATTAAATAGCTAATAAAATTACTAACTAGAAATGTATGTTAACATGATACTAAAAATTGTTCTTGTACACAAACGATACAAAACACGATTTGTAAAATATTATTCTATGATTCATCCCCTCTATTACAAACATGTAGTGACTCTCCTAAAACCAAGGATCGACATGATACCTTTGCAAACAGAAATTCGCGTTCGGTTGTATTCTACGACACATTTCTGGTATAAAACTGCTATACTTCGTTCACACTCTCTCCACACCTACTATTGCTTTCGTTTCACACAACTTATCGAGCTATCGACTCCAGACGGTCCAAAGGGAATAGTGATTTAGTGTATGGAAATCATGTAAACGTATGCGAAATTGGAATTATTTATCTCATTTGTATCATGTTTTGCGGAGTTAGGTGTTAAAGTTTTTGATTTTCATATATTTGTGTGATATTTATAATAAATATAAATAAAATAATATTGTATACTATATATTCTTATTCTATAAAATTGACGAAAAAATCTCTTACTAATTTTGTTAAAGGTTTGAAACGAAGTGGAGGTATCAAAATAACGGGAGTATTGACTGTCGAATGATTGTGTTACTGTGCTGGGCCTGCAACTTAAGAACACGAGTGGAATTTCACGTGGAGTGGAATGCTGCGAATAAAATATTTTTAAAACCGCGTGAAATTGGCTTACTTTCTAGATTTCAGAGAATTTAATGACGCGGGTAGATGTAGCAGACCAACTGGACATGGAAATATAACCGATCTTACCATTCCGTCAGCAATCGATCTGTCGCGTACACTTTCATTCCCTCGTTGTCTCGATTACCTCAGTTTTAGTTGCCACTAAGAATCTTTGCCATTTGCCAGTAAGTATCTTTGCTATTTGCCACTGCAGGGTTTTCGGGAATCTATCGCATTGACTGTATCCGTCAACCGTTCAACATTGTTCGTAAGCTCACAATCTCTTCCGTAATGGCCCCGTTCCAGACCACTAGCGCCGCTACTTCCTTTCCCTTCTCCCACCCTTTCGCGTCCAGCCTGACCAGGCCTCCGTGGCTCTCTGGCTCGCTGTGCCGGTCTCTCCTTCCCACGCCCTGCTTGCTTCCGCCCTTCTCTCGTTGGCTCTGCGCTCTGTCTCGCTGCCCTCGTATTTTGCATTAGGCCTGGAATTTGCTTTATCGGAAACGCGGCGTTTTCGCGAAGTTCGGGATGGACGATAACGTCGCGGGACGCAGCTCCGGCGAGTCGCTACCCAGCGAGAGCGCCGCCGGCGGGGTCCCTTGACGCCTGGGGCGGCGCTGGGGGCGGTGGCGGCGGCGGCGGCGTGGTGGCAGCCTACGCCCGCCTGCCCGCCTCCCTTCGCCGCCGCCGCCGCCGCCTTCGCGCCGCTCTCTGGGTGCGTATATTTCATGCTGTAATGAAGTTTAGTAATTGACCTCGCTGCCGGCGGGCCCGGCCTCGCACGTCTGCAGCTAGGGGACTCCCACAAGTCGTAAAGTGCGCCCGTTTAAAATTCGGCCCAGCCACTTTTCCTCGGCTTCCTCCTCCCTTCCTCCTGCGTCTGCCCTTTGCTTGCCTCGGCCCCTTGTCGTTGTTTCCGACGCCTCGCCTCACCGTCGCGCCCCGCCCCCTTCCCCTCCCCCCACCCCACCCCACCCTCTCTACGTCCCGCACCTCCCCTCCCCTCCCCTTCCCGTGTACGCTCCGCTTCTCGTCGCCTCGCGTCCCGCCCATTGCGTCGCAGCACCCGGGGCGGGGCGGGGGCTGAGGCGGGGATGGGGTCTCGTGGCGGGAGGGGACACTAATCCGTCTGAATTAAGCAGCTGTTCCTCGACGCCGACCTCCCGTCGCCACCTGCTCGCTGGCGGAGCCCCGCCCCCGCCCCCGCCCCCGCCCCCGCCCCCGCCCCTGCCTGCGGCGGAGGGGCGTGTATTTGTGAACGCGTTTCTCTCTTTCTGGCAACTCATGGAGTAGTGGCAAAAAGCTACCTTTCCCTCGCCGAATATAGTAGAGCTTTAAATCCGGTCATACTAGACGGAATTTGTGGTGAATGGAAAGATCTTACACCTGTTTTTTTTTATTTATTTATTCTGAATCTCTCGTTTTCTTCCTGCATGTAACATCGTATTAACAATATTTATATTCTCTCAAAGGGTCCCCCGGATAAGATGGTAAAAAGTTCCCCTCAACCAAATTACATATAAGTGGTTACACTATAATTCTAACATAAAATTAATATTTTTGAAAGGTTTCTTAGCCCCCGTCCCACCACCCACACCCCTATACAGCCAAAAACGTGTTTTTTTAATTTCAATTTTTTTTGACAACTTAACACTATTTTATCAGACTGAAAAAAATATGATAAATAAGAACACAATTTGAACTATCAGAAAAAGCTCCTCAAACAAGGTCGCACGTGCCTAGGACGCGGCAACTGCCGAACAGCCAAGTGGTTGACTATAAATGTCTTTCCGTAGCGTACGATTCCTTATGCAAACGATTAGAAAGCTTTAAAAAAATGATACTTTGTAAGTATATTCCAAAATAGAAACTTTATTGGGTGCTACAACAATGTATACTAATGTATAATAAACACTAAAATAAATGCACTGAACCGTTGCAGTCATTTTCAAAGTATATTGAAAGTCCAGGTGTTTTAAAGGCGGGAAAATGGTTTTTATTTTTTTAACTGCAGCCCAGCAATCGAAAAAATCTGAAAAAAATACACAAAAATTTGTGTCTTAAGAGAAACCTTTGATATTTTTTTCGAGCCTGTTCCAGGCTTCTAAGGCACAGTAAAAAATATTTCGTGATATTTTTTTTCGAAAATATTTTTTTGTGTTTGAAGTTGGGCCTGAGAAAATCTTGAAAAATATTTTTCTGATAGTTCAAATTGTGTTCTTATTTATCATATTTTTTTCAGTCTGATAAAATAGTGTTTAGTTGTCGAAAAAAATTGAAATTAAAAAAACACGTTTTTGGCTGTATAGGGGTGTGGGTGGTGGGACGGGGGCTAAGAAACCTTTCAAAAATATTAATTTTATGTTAGAATTATAGTGTAACCACTTATATGTAATTTGGTTGAGGGGAACTTTTTACCATCTTATCCGGGGGACCCTTTTGTCCGTTGGTGTTTTCTTTATATCTAGCTTTAATCTCTTGGAGAAAGTTGCAAATGGGTAGTAGTGAAAGGTGATAGTTCAAGCCCTACCTTTCCCTCATGAATGTTTATTGTAATTATTTCGTGTATATGTCTCATTCCTTTGTTAGGTATTTGTCCAAATTTGGGATTTTCAATAGTCATATGACATAACTTTCGAGGTCTTTTCAGTCCTTTCTTCACTCTAAGTAAAACGCTTAATGTTTAATTATCTTACAATTAAACATTAAAAACTACAGTCATTTGGGGTGACATTACACCATGGATGGTGGCTTTTCACAATTTACTACTTTAATAAATGTTAAATTAAATGTTATCGTTTATATTTTCAATTGATTTAATCATTAGTCGATTCTGTTGCTTAATCAGAATCGACTAATGCTTAAATAAGCTGCAAATTCAAACGCCAACATTTAATTTAAATTTATTGAGATAGTGCGTGGTGCAAAGCCACCCTCCATGGTCTAAATGCACCCGAAATATTTCTTCATTTCTTCACTTACAGTTCAGGAACTAAGAATTGTTGTTTAAGCCCATGGGTGTATTTCTAGCACATTATCCCAAGAATGTCCAAATAGTAGCAACAAACACCGTTCAACATTGACGTAGTCCTATCTGGAAAACTTCACTTTTCCTCTACCCCATCCTCCTGTCGACTCGTATACTCTTGCACATTCCTCTCTGGAGATCACGACCGATTCCCCCTCCCTCCCTCTCTCTGTCTCTGTCCCTCCTTTAATCATATTGTGCCCCTGTTCTTCTATCTGCTTTCCTAGGATATGGAAATGTGCCTGCGCGATGTACGGGCCGGGGCCCGCCCCGCCCCGCGGTGAAAAATACGTCGCCCCCTTCGCATCGAATACGTCGTCTCGCGCTGAATGCTTCCGCTCCCGCAGCGGGTCTTAAAACTGTCTAGTCGTTTAATTCTTTAGAGCGTCCCAGATTTAACGCACGGTCTCGTATTTTGGGCCGAGGCGGGGGTGCGGGTGGATGGCGGCGCCGCGGAAAAAGAGAGAGCGACAAAAAAGAGCTGTCCTCTCTCGGGATTACCGCATACTTCTAGCGGCGGCGGCGGCGGCAGACGTAAACCGTAACAGGCGCGCTAATTCGAACATTCCGCGTGAAAAGATTCCTCCGTAACGGCATTGCAAATTAATAGCACGATTTCGTTTTATGAGCAGCGATATTCATCACGGCCTTTAGTATTGGCAGGGCTCCTGGGGTAATGAAAACAGTATAAGATTTAGGGCTAGCGGCGCGATACGGGACCACGCGCGCGACTGCCTCAATAATTCAAAACGCCGCCGCCGCCGACCGGGCCGCCGCCGCCGCCGCCATCGCCTCGCGCGTTACAATGGCCGCTACTATGCACGGCTCTATAAAATTATTTTATTGTGTACCAATACATATTTTCGGCGGGCGGCGTTGCGGCGATGGCGGGGCGCGCGGCCGTTGGGCGGGCGGGGTGCGGAGCGACGCGTTGGAGGGGGCGGGGCGGCCTGCCGTTTGACACTTACACGCGGCGCGGAGTGGCTACCTATGGTCGACCGTAACTCCTCGTTGCGGCGGACGGCCCAGCGTCGAATAGCCGCATAAAACCGCGCGACCAGTGCACGTTGCGGGAGCGGAACGAGTGTGCGGCGCAGCCGTGTACCCGCCCCGCCCCGCTTCGACCCCGCCCCGCCCCGCCCCGCCCCGCCCCGCCCCGCCCCCGTCCGCACGCGCGTGATCCGATGGTTGCGGCCACTTCGCGAGGCAGTAATGAGCGCGAAAGGGTCGCATTGTGCCCTTTAAGGGGTTTTGGAAAAAAACAAACAAACGTACCTCGTTTCCAGGTTACATGTGTGTCGATCAAATGAAATGATCCATACTGGTGCTTTAAGTATGAGATTGTTGTGATTTATACTCTGTTACAACCGAAGCACTGCTCTACATTCTGTTCGGAGAATGAGTTAAGATAACTGGCGTATTTTTTAGAGATGCCGTAAAACATGTTGCGAATTAAAAATTAAATTGTTGAAAATCTGGGACATTAGAGAAGGGGCAACATTCGTTTCGATTTAGGTCAGCTTTAAACTAGACGATTAATTATTGTTCAGAAAGGGCATGAATGAACGCGAATAGTTGAACGCTATTTTAATATTTCAAAAGAATAAACATTACAGGTCTCCCTAATGCCCCCAACTCTAGTAATTGTGAAGTTTTTTGAAATTTAATAAAAAAGACGTGCCATTTATTCATTACAATTGAACACTACAAATGTTAATGCTTACACATGTAAATGCATTTGTTCCTTAATTTTAGTTCGTTAAAAAAATTATATTTTAAGAAATGGGTTTCAGCTTAAAAAAAATACCAATTCCTTTATGAAAATTCATTTTCGTTCACGTAACAGTAATTTTTTAAACACACGAGAGATATCCGATTCATTATAAACTACAACTTGGCCTGATGACCCGTGTAATTGTGCTTGTCAACGATATTCATTTATTTGGATGGAGTCCTTTGTTACAACTGTAAGTTCAGTTTATATCTTATTGGTACCATTAACACTACCATTACACCTGACCGTATTAGCTGGGGATCATTATCTTTTTGAGGAACATGATTAGGGTTGTCAGAGTGCTTTATTTATTTTCGGGTGGGGAAAAGCGTTTTAGGTGGTTTTTCGTCCCTACTTTCGGAGAGGCAAAGCGTCCGTAGTCTGTTTCTGCCTTTTTGCCCATGAGGGAACGTGTCTGCGCCTTCGCAGCCCTTTCCCTTTCTCCTTCTATTCCCTGGACTCCTCTCAATGCCGCCCCCGGAGCCGCCCTCGCCCTCTGTCCCTATCTCACCCTTCTGCCCCCCCCCTCTCCCACCCGCTGCAGTCTCTTTCTCTCACTCCGCCTGTGCTCTGTCGCTCTCCGCCGCGTTCACTCCCTTCCCGGCCAGGAGATGGCCTGGGCGAAGAATCCGCGTTTCCTGCCATCTGTTGTGCGAGCTGCAAACTACTGCATCCCGGCGGCTTGCTGGACCGCGCCGCGGCGGCTTCCTCGGCGACTCGCTCGGATCAGCCCTCCCGCGCAGGCGGCGATGCGAGGACACAGGCGTATCTAGGTATTCAGGCGCCCACGGCAAGCATAGAATTTGCGCCCCTGTCAGGATACTTCAAATTAAGTTTATTTGTTCGCGCGGGTATACTCTCTTAACTAGCGGTCCTTGTGAGTGGCGCCCATGGCATGTGCCATGTCTGCCGTACCGTTGATACGCCTCTGGGGTGGGGCGCCAGAAATTGTCATATCTAGACATCGGATGTTTAGGCACTAAAAAATCGTCTTTTAGGCGCCCAAAAAGGCACTGAAAATGTCAAGAATAAGGAGAAAAAAGGCACTGTCATAAATTACATTCACAATAAAATTAAAACTTATTTGTAAAACTCCATACATATTTACAACTCTACATTTATTCTTAATAGTTTCCATTGCAATATATTATCAGTAACTTTTCAAGGATCGCAATTTCGAATCTGCAACGACTGGGAGACAAAATCAGTTTGAATACAGAGAAGGATTTCTGAACTCCTATTGATGTGTCTGGCATATATTTTAGAAGTCCACATTAGCAACACTGAAACCTTCTGGGAATTTACATTTATTTCCACTCAAAAGATGACCTCGGTGTATTGTAAATAGATCATTTTCTCAGAACATGGCTAGTATTTATGAAATAGGGAAATGGACAAAAATATGTTGGTACATTTACAGGAATCTTCTCGTATTTCAAAATACAAATACGTGAATTGAAGGTTTCGTAATGAATGGTCAGGTTGTATCATGACGGATTTTCTGATACCTTAGCATTGTATATAAAAATAATACATAAAAGGCAAAAACATGCAGTAATTCTAGAGAAAAGGCATTTATGAAGGAGAAAAAAAAAAAAGCTTTATGCTAAAATAAGCAAAAATAACCTTTATAAAACTTCGTCATATGTCATCATTTGTCATGATTCGATGATATTATTAGCCTTTAAATACGTTCGCTAGAAAAAAAATAGGCATTTCCCTAAACATCCGATGTCTAGTCATATCTGTGAAATATCGAAGGGCAAGGTACTCAGAAGAAAGACAGATGGCTTGGTTGATATGGAAAAATTTACGTCGAAAGTCAGTGCCGATGTCATAATGAGGCCGTGATGTAACGTCAAATTAGTTTTTTTTTTGTGACAACATATTTGATATTTCTTTTACCTTTTGCGAATTTGTCTTCCAATATCCATAAATCGCTAGTAATTTACACAATGTATGAACTATGTGGTCACGAGGTAAATGTTCTTAAGGCAATTTTTGGCAAAATTGGGTTAAGTACTGAAACTACAAGTTAAGTATCTATATTTTATTTTAGTAAAACGCCCGAATTCAAATTTTGCCTCCTTAACGAGAAAAAAAAAACATTAAGAACTAGCGTTTAGCATAGGAACAAGCGGTGGCTCAAAAATCTAACCCTTGTTTTCTTCAAACTGAAGATTTTTGACTTAAGAACTTTTACCCCATAACCACAGAACTAATGTGTAAAATGAATAGATGACATTTTTGTGTTGCCAATTCTGTATTTACTGAGTTCATACATACAAATTATTTTATTTTATTTTTGTACACAATTAATGTATATCACATACAATAATCTTTTGTATTTGATTGCTAATTTGCAAAAGTACTTGACAACATGTCGATATTGTTTGATGTACTGTTCCGATTCCTTTCTTTTGGTACGGTCGCTACATTCGTGGCAATGTAAGTGATGTTGGTTTCACGCTCGTATTTGGAGCTACTTCACTATCTTCGTGACATTTTGTTATTCAGTATGTTACGATGGATATGTTAAAGTTTCACAGTTTTCGATGCTCCTGCGCACGTTAAAAAATACGAATGTTCATGTGCAATTATTCTCTTGCCTTACGCGATTGTTTTTGTAGCGTTAGCGGGGACGTTTCTTAGGAGACCAACATAATGCAGGATCGAGGTCGCAGCGTGTTATCTCCATCAGGTTGAACCGATGAACTCTGAATGCGAGATAGGCGGCAAGCGCAAGTACGCTGTGCTGCCGCACATGACTGACTGGGAACGGGGGACGCCGGCGCGGCGTGGCGCGGCGGTGCGGAGGCGGAGGCCGGCGGGAGGCGAAATCGTCACGCGAAAAACGCATCGGTTTGCGCGAAGGGCCGTCGCGTTCGGCGGTGGCGGGGGGGGGGGGCCGTCTGCCAGATAGCTCCCCGGGGGACCCGCCCCCCTCGACGTGGTGCGCGCGCGGCCGGCTGGCCGCCAGCCCGTGCTGCTGTCAAATTGTGTCGGATCGCGCGCGCTGTTTTGAAACGCGGAGGCGGGGGGTGGGGTGGGCGGGGCGGGGCGGAGGGCACCACGCCCCCCTCCACGGCGCGACGGCCGGTTGGCAGAGGCCTCGAGGGGGCGCGGCACATCGCGTTCGCCTTGAAGGCGTGACGTTGACACGCAGGCCGGTGAAGAGGGCGGGGACGCGGCGGTGAAATGCGTCAAGCCGGACATCGTAATCGAATTTGTTTGGACTTTTATGTTGGGGGGAGGAACTGGTTTGGTGGAACTGAGACTTTTCATTTGAAGTGTTGTATTCAGCTACAAAAAAAGGTCAAATGGTAATTGGGAGGCGTTATTGTGTTGGACGTATGTATACGACTTTCGAAAGTTGTATCTAGTTATTTTGGGGGGATTGAACGTGACTGGCACTTGAAGGCCGTTGCTGCAACTCGTGTTGAATTATTTCCGTAAGAATGCTTTTAATTCTACCTAACCTTATTCGTCAGTTAACTAGATTGAATCAATTTCTAACGAATTAAATTCCTCAACCGTATTCCTTGACCGTGCGTGGACTCCTTCGTATATATTTTAAAATAATGTAATCCATTATTTAGATTTTGATCTCGCAAATTTCAATTCTTACACAAATAATACTTTTCATTCATTTATTGATTTATTGATAACTCTAACTTCGAATTCTGGTTGTTATATTTCTTCTGGTAGTATGCTCTTGAGTAATTCGTGTACGTTATATTCGTTTCTTGTAATGTGTGGTGAAAAAAAAATGTGGGCAATGTATCATTAATTTTTTCAGCGATTTTAATCAGCGATTTTTTTTCCAAATGTTGCTAATCTCGCGCTCTTTTATTTCATTATTAGAAGTATTGTTTATTTCTTTTATTTTTTCAAACTTTGATTCATCTTTCAACTATGTATAGTTGCAAGTTAGGAAGGGATTCTGGAGCTCCTGAAAACGTGCGTAGATGATACTTGTCTCCCTTACGAGCATAGTTTTTACTGTTCTTCGACTAAATAAATCCAATCCAATCCTATTTCCCTAGATTTGTAGGGAAGCCCTGACTTGTGAGAGTTCAGGTCACGTGTGTTAGTTCATGAGCGTTTACTAGTTGTAGAAGTATAGTTGTATGAAAGACTTGGATGGCCTTGACTTGAATAATTATCGTGATTTTCCTGTTAAATATGATGCGTGGAAAGGATACCAGCCAGACATATATTGACTACGTATAAAATACGCATTTAAGAATTCAAAATTGATTTTATTAATAAACTCAATTTTGAAATTTTATTATTATTATTATTATTATTATTATTATTATTATTATTATTATTATTATTATTATTTACTATAATAAATATGAGTAACGATAAACGTTTTGAAGCAAATATGCAGAGTAATTAGCAAAAAGAAGAAATGTGCTTAGTACGAAAAGCCGCAAAATATGCAAGATGTGCATTTCAAAATCATGTTTAAATAGAAATTGCTTATTTAGGCAAGTAAACTCGTAAGTATAGGCATTCGGACGGGGAGACAGCAACAAATTTTCAAGGTTATATTTGAGTCATATCCCGCTGAATGGCGATACTGTCGTTCTTGCTACCTTCAGTTCTTGCTACCTTCATTTTTCATAGCTCCGTAACAGTCACGACTATCAATTTCCTGTTTAGTTTCAAGTGTAGAGGTTCGTGACACAGGACAAAGCTGAAACTGTAATAGTTCAAATTTGACCTCTTTTGTCATGCAAAAACCCGTAATATTTTTTTATTGCATTTAATACAGAAATGACTTATGTAATACGAGTAGTCCTTTTGACAATATTTAATTGTTTGGGTTTTGCAAAGAATTGATTTACAGCGGAGATTTTCTGACCGCATGCCTGTGTATTCGTTTAACAAAAATCAATGCCTGTAGTTACAGGTTAAGTCAGTATACTTTCTGACTACAGGCGGAAAACAGTATGCCTTTGCATCGAAATACTATCCCTAATAATTAAAAATTATTACGCCAAATCTAAAAAGACGTCTTGTGGCGTGAGACGGAGGGGGGTTTCGTGCGTGAGTAGTACTATCGGCTAGTGCAAGTGGATTCACCGGATCCCGACGGTGCGAATTTGACCCCGAAGTGGAAGTTGAAGGAATATAGACAAAAAGTAACACAAGTGGAGATCTGTGTTATCCCCTCCTGCGTGTCACCAGTCTTCTCGTGCGCCGAACTTCCTCAAGAGGGAGCCTTCGTCTCCTTTGCCACAGCAGATTAAAAAAATAAAAAAAAGCTCGCTCCCCGTGGATCCTTAAGGAACACGATCGCCGCCGCCGCCTGCGCGCCACCGCCACCGCCACCGCCGCCGTCGCCTCTGCATTTAAACCACGTACGGGGCGGCGCGAGACGTGGAAATAACCTGCAGAATTTAGCGTTCCCTCGCTGAGCAATACGTAACGCCCATGACAGGTGTTATCAGAGGGTTCAACGGATTTCGTTCGCGGGCCCGCGTCGGCGTCGGCGCCGCTGGTCGTATATAGCCTTGCTGTCGCGTCGCCGCCCTGCCCCTCCCCTCCCCCTCCCATCCTATCCCCTCCCCCGCCCCCGCCCCCTTCCCCACCGGTCGTGAGCGCTGCCGTTGCAGCCCCGAGTACCCCCGACCTACCCCCGCCCCCGTGCTTCCCGGCGCGGCTGCCCTTCTTAAAATTGAATTTCGGTTGGCGGGGGTGGCGGTGCGGTGGCGGTTCGAACCGGCGCCGCCGGTTCGCGAGATACGCATCGTTAGTTTCATTTCGGACCGCGCTGTTTCGTTGAGGTCCCTCCAGAATGGGGTGGTTTGCATGCATATTTATTTCAATTCATTCGAATTTTTATTTGGGCGCTTCGGGAGGTTCCTGTGGTAGTTAACGTTTTTGCACGCATACACCTACTCAACGTATTTTTGCTCTATCAAAGAATACAAGGCGTTTGAAAAGTTTATTTTTGTAAAAGAAACAAATTCCTTTACTGTACCGTTACAAGAGGTTCCTGACGGCTTCCTGATGAAATGATTTTCAGAAGTTTTGTAAGGGCACAATTTCGTTTATTGGTTCGCATTGCATTGCTGTTCAACACAATGGTACCCATTGATTCAACGTTACTTTGTCGACGGTAGCCAAATAAAGTCCATATGTAATAGTTTTATTACAGGAGATTTCGAATAACTGTTTATATCTTCCGGCGAGCGATCAGTATCAACAAAAGTGTAGTGTTTCAAAAGGCTGCATCGAGTTTCGTATCAGTTTTGAGTACAATCGCAAGTGCTGAATGCTCAATTTTAGTGAATATTCAGTACAATTGAGTGTTTCTTACAGACTAATTGAAGAACATTTTCTTAAATATTTGTGATTGCTGTACAAAAATCATCACAAAACACTTGTTTAAAATTCTCCTAGTAACTCCAAAAAGGTAATATCCTGTGATTTCAAGAGTTCTCACGTTCATTTTTATGGGTCCAGGAAGTTTCTGTTAATTTTATTCTATATGTGATGAGAATACGTTGTCATAATTTATTAATGTACACATGTTGTACAAGCCAACACGCACAGTCACATATAATACAAGTCGATGTACATGTGATTGGGTGAAGTTCAATAGAGTGGTGAAAATTGAATGATTAGTAATCTCGATTAGTAAAGTTTCATTGATGTAATTATAGTCAGAAATATACGTATTGAGCAGAAAGTCGAAGAGTTTTCACTGAAAAATGCGCCAATTGATGCAGCGTCGCCCCAAAATCTTCTTTCTATCTTACGTTGCCGGACCTGGTGGCAAAATAAATGCAGAAAACTTTGTATGATTTTCATTAGATTTATTTTAATATACCATTCATGATAATTTTTTCAAAATATCTTCATTATTCAAAGTAAGTTTAAATGCTTCTATTCACGCATTTAGAATACTTCTATGTCGAAGAACAATACATGTTAAACGGAATATATTTTGTGGTTTTGCTGTGTTCGCGTAACATATAACCTGTTTCATGATATGCTTTGTGTGTCAACAACTATGAAACCCTTTCCACTTGTACTTGCGCACAATTGTGCATGTCGGTTTGATTGAAGTATTCTGCTAATATTTATTTTTCTCTTTTCAGGTGAGTATCGATTCGCAGCCTTCAAAGCGCATGCTAACTCGCCTGTTCGTCTGCGGGTGAGTGATGTGTAGCTGTCGAGTAGCATGTCGAGCTGTTGGCTTCGTTTAACGTCACGCTGTGTCGCAACTAAGTTACTGTCATTCACTGGTGCCTCTGTGGATGAACTCCCCGGACTGCGATTCGGTGCGTTCCCATTGCGATGGACTCGGTCGCCGCCGGCTCCGACTCCCGCCTGCACAGCTAGTGGGCCGAATTCAGCCGCCGTCTGGAGGAGAATTCAAGCGGCCGGCTGCTCTGTCCTGATCGGAAGTTTTCTGTGTTTTTTCCGATCGATACCAGGCGAATGCCAGTACTCTAACAAACGGGCCGCGAACCGCGCGCGATCATTCCTGCATACATCCTTGCACCTTCCTCTCTTACTCGTACATTCTTAAATGTACCTTACACTACCAATATTCCAGGAGACCAGTCGGGAGCTTACTACTGGAGCTTGTCCCGGCTGGGGCGATTTCCACTAGTGGCAGATACATGGTTGGAGAAAATCCTGCAAGCCGACGGGTATTTCCAACAGGAGATTTCCGCCAATTCCCGTGACAAAACACACACTATACTTGCGGGACTAATGATCTCAGCAGTTGTCGCGTCTGGAGCCCCTAATCAATCAATTTAACTCCCGACTTCACGCCGCTAGGTTCTTGCCCTTCCCTCCCGTGCCCAACATGTATGGCTGATCCGGGTGGAAGAGATCAGTTTGTTCCGCATTTCATTACCGTCGCCGTTTCTTTGTTAATCATGTAAAATATGTTCCCAAAATGAAGATGAAATTTTAGAAAATCCGAATAGAGAAGATTACCTTCATTTGTAATACAATGAACGTTGAATAGATACCTTAAAAGTTATTTTATTGTATCATTACTGGAAATATTTTAAACTTTTGAACGTGACGTATTTGAATTTCGTAAATGAACATTTCACATTTTCCTTTCATGTTTTTAAATTCGTCAGTGATGAGTTTTAGTGGATGTCATTATAAAAGAAGTGTTGAATAATGAAGATATTTGGTAAATTTTCTGCATAAAAATAGCGAAAAAATCGTTAGTTGCTGTGATTTCATATTTAAGCGAAGTTCATCAGTTACAAGCACGTAATTTTACGTTGTAGTTTATTTTCCAGTTCCCTAGACACCCAGTAATTTCAAAACGCTGGATTCTGTATGAGAGTAGGATTAATCTGGGAGGCAGACCTAGCGTGTCCATTATAATTTAGTTTCCAGACCTGAAAGTTTTCAATGCACCGAATGTGTTTTGTAACTACTAATAGTATCACGTGGTCATGTTATTTTGCGCAACAGTCAGTACCTTTAGCATGTACGCCAGCTTTATGCATACTCGGAATATTCATGACGCATTCGTGGTGTCCTCCGTTCATAATGTAGCGACCCGTGTCAATTGCACCCATCTATAATGCCAGTGGAGCCTGATGCACAGGTCTATTATGTTCTACATTAAACTTGTGCGCATAGCTATCTGATTAGGAAACATTGCCAAATAATTTAGGTGACCCCCGTGCCATTCCGTTTCGAAGTGTGTTTGCGGTTGCGGCGTTTCTGGAAATTAAACCATTATTGCGTTTCTTAACACTTGCGCTGTAGGGTACAGTTTTAACCGGGGAACGAGTATTTCAAAAGGGGCAGCGACCGGCAGACAGCTTTTCTCCATTGCTCTGGCATGCAGGAGGGGGGGGGGGCTGCTGGGGCATCTTTCCCCAGGTCCCGACATTATGGGGCCGCTAATTTCTCTTCACTCAGAAGAAATAAAAAGAAATGTTATCTCTAACCCAAATTTAACGCTCTAATTTATTTATGCATGGAGAAATGCATTTTGTTTTTCAATTCGGGGAAGAGAGATTTTTTTGTTTGAATTGAAGGGACCCCTGAGGAACAAAAGCCCCAGGCCCCTGGTTTTCTCTGGGCGGCCCTGTCGGCATGCATATCCCATTGTTTATGAAGGTCTCGCGCACGCAGGCGTGCTCGTCTTATGAAGCTGGTAAGTGGAGTGTGTGCGCCGGCGGGGCTAGGCAGCGTGGTTGCTGCTGATGTCGCTGCGTACTGCGACCGCGGGCGCGGGGTCGGGGGCGCTGGCCAGATATTAAGCGAGTGTTTTGCTTCAGCGGGCCAGGGTTGCCTCCGCGTCGCGGGAAACCGCGTGCGAATGAGCTCGCGGATGCCTCGGGCGGTGGCCTTCGGGACCTTTGGTGTTGCGACGCTGCTGCGGACGCAGGGAGCGTGGTTCTTAGGCCCAAGGAGCAACGGGGGAAAGCGGAAAACTGAACAAGAAACGAGGCTACTGTGTTGAGAAGGCAAACTGTCCGAAAAGTTGAAAAGTGTTGTTACGACTAATAAGTTGGAAACAAACCGAATAATGGCAGACGTCGTAAATGTCCGCTAGTGAATATGAACAACTGCAGTAATTGGGTAAAGTGTGTAATAAAATTACTAATATTTAGCATATTTTCAATTTTTGTTTAATAAGTTTAAATCGAAGTAAGTTCAGGAAAGATTATGTAAATGTTTATTGAAAGTGTGGTAAATGAATGTTCGCTCCACAAAATTCGTACAATGTGGAGACAGCTTGGTAAATCTAGTACATTGTAACCAAGTAATGTGTAAGAATGTACAGCTTATGCCCATGAGGTCAATTGCCTCTTCTCGATGTGACGATTAATATCTCAGTGACCTGTCGTCCAGCGCTGAGCGCTCTCACGGCTGTGCAAATGCATGTGTTCTCCCCAGCTTATCCGTATATCCTTCTATTGATTTATTTGTGGTCTTCCTAATGACAATTTTATCTTATTTTCCTCTCCAGCATATTAAATTGAATCACCTCTTCGCCTCCGTTTGCTTTAAACTCCACTTTTATCCTCTACCCCTCACCACCACGTAATTCCTTTTCTGATCTTATTTTTCTTGTCTTCTATCGGGTATTGACTCTTCTTTTGTTAACTTCTTCAAGGTTCACTTTCCCCGCGTTGGCCTTTCATCGCTACTCGTTGGCCTTATTTCTTTTGCTATTCCCTTCTAGCCAGTTTCACCCCCCTTTGCGTCTTGTGCCCCCTAGCCGACCCGTGCTGTTGTACCCCGTCTGACGGCGTCGGGCCTGCGGTTTCTGCCGCGGCGGCGACGGCAATGGAGGCGGTGGGGGCGGCGTGTTGGCGCTAGCGCTGGCGCGAACACGCTCCCCGCACCGCCAGTGTGTGTGCACAGAGGAATTTGCAGCAGCGAACTCTAAGCTGCAGTCATATTTTATTCTTTAAAAACTTTTTGTTTGTTGTGTTCTTCTTCGTTGCTGCCGCCGGCGTAGGCGCCTTCCCGCGGTCTCTCTGTTGCCCGCTCTCCTCTCCTCTTGCGTAGTGTTGCAAGTAGTGAATATTCATACTCCAAGTAAATAAGGGGGGAACCACAGAAAGCGGTCGTAGAGGGCAGTTCTGGAGCGGAGCCGGTGAAGGGGTTCGAGGAGTGGCTAAGAAAGTGTTGGTGGTGCACGAGGAACAAAGGAATCGCGAGACGTGATGTGGGCGGTGCTGACTACTTGAAATGGAAGGATACAGAGAGGAAATCAAGGGCAAAATTGGGAAGATAAGACGCGGATATGCACAGCAAGGTAGCGAAGCAAAGAAAGCGAAGTGAAGAGAAACGGAATGGAATTAAACGTAATGGAAACATTATTGTGCGGTGAAATAGGACGAGCAAGGGGTACAAAGATTGAATGAATATGTCCGATAGGTACTTTAGCAGTTTTTTTAAACATGTTTCAAAGAATGTGTATTCCTCGGGTCTCGCTTTGGTAAGCTACTTAGAACCTTCCTCACGTACTCTGCGCTCTGTCATTTAATGTTTTCTCAAAAGGGCTTTATTGTTGTTATTCTTCTTTTGCGTCCATACATCATCTTCTAGGTGGAGTCGAAGTTATAAATCCGTCCTTCACACTCTGTTGATATTTTCAATAAGCGGTGCTTAATTTATTTTAGTAGTTGCTCACATTTCTCGGAAAGGAATTCTTTAATACGCGGTTTTTGTTCTTATTTACGCACAAAAATGAAACAAATGTGTTTAAATTAATGCGCAGTTCAAAACAAGACTCGTAATTACTCCAACACGTAAAGTACTTACGGAAAACAACATGCTCGCTACGAGCCGTTTCTCAGGCCAACTTGAAGAGGAGGGAGTTTTTATATTTTCGACTTTCTAACCTTAGAGCAGCAGTATCTCCCTTTAGTTCTCAGCTCGTCGTTTTATGGTAGAATGCAGACACGTGCGTGAGTGTGTTTGCTGGGCCACGCATAGCGAAAGTTCTAATGTGCGACTTGAAAATGTCTCGTTGACCCGAGAATACATTACTATCTTTATGAAAACAATGAGAGACTTTTTTATTGTGATTTTATTAATTTATTGTACTTATGTACCGTTATGTGCAAAGCGGTTTTCCCAAGTAAAATATAGTACTTTCGCAGTATTGCTTTAAAAGTTATTCCTGCTTCGTTCTAAATGAAGGTGAATCATGTACCGAATAAAAATGTGGAATACATCAGACAGTTTTTATTCTAAACAAAGAAATATTAAAATATTTTTTATATTTTTTTTGTTTTTCCTTTCTCCATAGTTCAGTATACTTAATTATATATTTTAGAGACTATTACGCTTTTATTGTATGTCAATCCAACTACATATATGCACTAACACAGTCGTGTGTTAATAACTTTTCAAAAATAACGATTAAGATGTCCTTTCTGAATACTATAGTTTTTTTCTCACCTGAAGACGCAGTAACCTCGAAAGCTTCTAAAGTTTCACGGGTTCTTGTTAGATGTATCTTCGTATTGAGCAATCAATAGAGCAAATAGGACTCAAACAGTTGGCGTGAAACGGCGGTTATAGGCGAATCGACGTTTTATCGACCCTCGCTGGCCTACGGAAAGAGAGACGGGCCCCTTCGCCGCCGCGTTTACACTAGTGCCTCCTCCGCCGTACGCCGCCGCCGCCGCCATCGCCGCCGCCGTCGCCCGCCACAACAAGCCACTTTCCGCCACCCGTCGCTGCCCGCTGTCACCCGTTTCTAGCCGTCCTCGGCCTCCTCCACCCTGTCTTCCCGGCTCTACTCGTCTGTACCCGTCGCCACCCGCTCTACCTGCCTGTACCGTACTCCAGCAATCTCCACCTATTTTCACGCGTCACTGCCCCCCGCCACTCGCCGCTACACGTCAGTACTCGCCGCCAGCCGCTTCCCGCCACCCGCAGGCACCCGTGACGAACCGTCATCGCTTCCTTTCCTTGAGTGTCTCTTGGACCCACCTGCGGAGGCTGCGGCGCCGGCCCCGCGCACCCTCCCGGGGGAGTCCGGTTGCACTGCCACCAGCCCTCACACCTTTGGCTTTCCACGTGGGCCTCATCGACGCCACCACACGACAGCGACTGGGAAATTGTTGAAATCCAGGCTCACCTCTTTTGGAATCGAATTCCGCATACATGGCCAGTATTAATTCATTTCGCTTGTGCTTAACTCTTTTTTTTCATAACATTTTGTACAAAATTCAAAAGTCATTGGCACCGAAAAATATAATTTTTCTGAAACGGGTCTTCGTTTGACATCTGCTGTGAATTTAGCTTGCGACCAATCCTGACACCGAAAATAAGCAATTCGTTCTTGACTCGTATTCTCAAGTGCGATATGTTTTCTTTACTCTTATTTAAAGAAAAATCAGAGGATTAAACAAAGTAAGGGTCAAAGCTGCAAAGTTTTATAGGGACCTAAAAATATCTAACTAAAAATATCCCTACATCATTATTTTTATATGCAATATTTCTTAGATCCATAAGAACCTCAATGGCTTAGTTTTTGAAAACTTGCTTTGATAGTCGTTTTAACAGAGTTATTAATCATTTTTATGGATCGTTCTCAGATCTTTTCTGTTAAGTTATATCCCCAAAGTACATTTTCTGACCAAATTAAGAAATGTAATTTTGATGACGTACGGTTTTGTGGCTCTGTTATTGATTTATTTCTCTGTATTGCCTTTTCTTAAATATGCATGAATATAGTCGCCTAAATGATGTTTGTTTCTGCGTAACTGTGATTTCTTGTACCTTTCTCCTCGGTGTCTGTTACTTTCTGTTGTATTTATTCAATTTACGTTATGGACATAGCTGCGTTTTCTTGTTAGTGACAAAGGTAAAATTAAAAGTACAAAGAAGAATTAACTTGGTTATAAGAAATGTCATTGTAAATAGTGAAATTACGCAACATACTCCATTGTTCCAATAGCGGTTTTTAACGCAGAATAATCTCTAGGGATGAATTCTTTCAACTTTTTCCCTTGAAGTACATCTTCAAAATATTGAAGTAATTAAGTAACTAGTGTATTGTTCAAATTCTTAACATTTATTCTGCAATTAGGTGTCTTATTGTGTGAATATGTTGTTTTAATCAAGCGTCTCGGGTTTTCTTAATATCAGAACATTAATTTCGTTTTTCGATTTATACAAATTTAATTTCGTTTGTGAAAGGTATTTATTTATTATTTAATTACCCACAACAGGGCAAAGCCCCAATTACAGTAGGCATTACTAGGAAAAATATACAAAAATATGAATTGAATATGAATTGGTCCGGGGGGATTCTACGTGTCTAAGTGTCTAACTTTCCGAAAAATTCTCTCAATTTGATCGTTACTGAATTTCAATGGGTGCATTTGTTATATTCTATCTTTATCCCATCATTCATGGGTGGTAATTGAGCCTACTTCATTATAACAATTCACCCATGTACCTTACGATACCATGGCTAATATTCACGGTAGGCGAATTCCAAAACGAGCAGACGCTTTAGGTTCCTGTTACCATCTCGACAGTTGTTGTACCAGGTAATTAGACACCCTGTTTAAACAGCGTCTCGGCAGCCGCCTTGTGCGTGGCGTGGAGCGCGTGGCGTGGAGCGCGAGGCGTTTCAAGGCGGAATGCCTTGCTCGCGCGCGGCTCATCGCTTCACCGCCTCCTCGCCCCCCACGCCCCCTCGCCCCCACGCCCCTCTCGCCCCCCCCCGCCGCGACCTCCAATCTTGTGACCTTTCCGCGCGGCACGTCGTGCGTCTTATGAAATTTCATCCCCCGCGGTTATCGCGTTAATTAACATATCGATTTCACGCGCGCCTACCACGTATCGAACAGGGTGTGCCGCTACCGCGAAACGAGCGCTGAAGAAGAGGAAGGCTGAGGTGGCGAAGGAAGGGGGAGGTGGTGTACACTTGGCCGTCGGGGTCCCGCCGCCTCGTCTGCTCCCAGCTGACCTCCGCCGTTGCTGATTCAGCTGTCTCGGGAATGCCAGTACTAGCCTGTGTCGCCTCTACTGATAGGCTTCATTGTAAGCGAACTGGTGCGTTTAAGTTCCAATGTTGCTCTGCAAATGCTACTATATCTTCCGATCTAGAATTTCAGGCAAATACCAACTTGTACCTCTAACTGTCCTTCTGCCTCCGACTATTCCTTTACTTTCCCTTCTCTCTTAATTCACCTGTTGTTCCGTTCTGCCTCATGGTACGTGTCTCCTTTGACTCTTTACCTATCCGGCTGTTACACCTCCATCCCTGGACATCTCGTCTCATGCTCCTCGTCGCACTTGCGCACCCCTTCGGCGCCCCCGCCACTCAGCCACTCCGCCCGCCCTCCGCCTCCCGGGCCGTCATCACGGGCCCCTTGTTGCTCGATCAATACACAAATATTAATTTCGCTTATTACCCTCCTTAAACCGCGGTCTGTTGGCCCTACGGCCCGCCGCCTTGTCTCGCCTGCTCCTTCCTCCTTCGCCCCGTCGTCCCGCCTCCCCCACCCTCTTGTCCGGCCCCCGGCCCCTCTGCCGCCGCCCCGCCCCGTGTGCCCGCCGTGCCGCCCCCAGCCTCCTCTCCGCCGTACGCCCGAGGCGGCGGGGGCGGGGGCGGAGGCGGCCGGGCGCGCGTCTCACGGACGGGTGATGAAAGGCGAGAGGTCGCCCCGCCCCCCCGCCTCCACCCTCGCGCCCGTCACCGCACCGCGAGACCAATTTCCGCTATCCGATACGTCCCTTGTGCGACCTCCTTGTTCCAATATGGGCCTCGTTAGCCAATTACGGCGTAATCTTCTCTTTAATTCCGCGCACCCGAGCCGCCCCCTCCCCCGTCTCGCCACCCCTCCCTCGGCTGCCCGCGACTCCGCGCCCTTTCGGATCGACCCACGGTCGCTGGGAAAAGACGGCCGACCTTGCGAAACAGTCGTAATCACGTGCGGGAATCTCCCGCCGCGGTTTGTGGCACCTGGCTCGGGATGTGCGGCGGCAGCAGGCCCACGCGAATGGGGAGTCGTATGGCCCACTTTAATAGGTGACTTCACTGTATGTCAAGGTCGATGCCACGAGCGGGAGTCCGTGGCACGAGTGCCAAGACGAAATCGCCCCTCCACGCAGTTCATCACCCCGCCACCAGAGACAACGCCACGCCATCCCTATTGTAAACCTAGGCGGGGTTACTACTACTCGTAATAGTTCCCTTTCCCGACGCGAGTTGCGCAGAGAAACTCGTGGCATGCTGCGGTGCCACGACGCGTGCCACAGCCACCAGTAAAAGACCTTGACACCACTGATCTACTTGGCTGTCCGGGAGACGCCGAACGAGAAATCCATCTGAGGAAGGTCGCAGCACGACGGCGAGACCTTGGCATCTGAGTCTGATTCCGGCCGCTGAAGCGTACGCCTTTTTGCTGTTTTCTCGAGCGCTCTATGAGAAATCGTCCGGAGCGTTGAGTGATAATTTTAATTAGAGGGGTCCTGGGGAAGATAGTGCTAACATTTATTGCACAAGTTCAAAATAAACATTTTAGAATGTCTTCTAAAAACAAACATGATCGAAACGTTTACCAAAACATGTTCATAGAAGTACGAAGTGTGCATAGGAAACAACAAGAAGAGTATATAAGACACGTCTGAATTTATAAAAAGGAAACCTTATCTATAACTGACAAAAATTAGATAATTGTAGCTTAGAACGGTTTTGTCCTGACCAACTCATTATTGGAAACAAATCATTGAGAATGAATGCTATTTTCTCGGGCAACTGCGTGTGGAAATTGTCTACCGAAAATCGAAATATTTCCCAGTTCAGGTGACAGGAGACGCAGTGGGTGAACAATATAAAAATATCTGTTTGGGCAACTAGATGTAATTAAAGCTGTCAAAGTCAGTACTTGAGAAATAAGGATTTCAAATGTAATTACTAGACACCGAAAAAATATGTAGTGTGAAACGTCAAAATAAGTATACATATATGTAAAGAAAACAGTAAAATATGTAACAAATATGTAAAATCGGATGTAGTACGTAATATTAAAATACTATAATTATAACGCACATTTACATAATATGAAATTCCATTTATAAAAAAAAGTCTAAAACTAATTTTAAAAAGAATACAAACATAGTAAAAATTATTTGGAGCACGCAAGTTGGTACGCAAATAGTAAAAATGTTATCGATTGTTATCCAGTTTAGCAACCAAACCAACAGCCAAATAAGCAAGGTTGTATGCATCTTGAACAGTACAAGCCATCGTACAAACTGGCGATATCTACGTCAAGCAAACAATCACTTTGGCATGCAATATTCTCTTCCGAAGTGTTACACGTTGCTATCACCAAACTTTCTCGTAATTTAATATTAAAAGTCACGAAACGGCGCCAATGATACTTTTCACACCTAATTTCTTCATTAATGTAGGAAAAAATGCTAATTTTTTTTAAAATGCTTCTTTTTGTTAAAAGTATGTAATGAAATTGAAGAAAATTGATGGAATATTTTTTTGTGAAAATAGCAAAATATGTAAAAATATGTAATATGAAACTAAATATGTAACTAAAAAATTGGTATTGTGTTAGTAGAGGGATTATTCGCCAAGATTTCAATTTTTAAACGGTGAGTAAAAAGACAACTAGTGGTGCTACAACAGCACTTACTTTCCCGTATTAGAGGAAACAGCTAAGTAGTACTGTAATATTGCACTTTATGCGCTACTAACATCTTCGCTTGGAGCTCACTATTTCCATTGCAGTGTTGTCAGAACTATGTGAATTCTACAACTTCACAAAAATAGAATGCAAAAGTTTTGTAACTCTGTATTGGAAAAAGAAGCCTGATACCCTGGAAATATAGAAATGCCTTCCATTGGGCCATGATTAGGGAAGAGTATTTTAAAACCATGCAACAAATTCTCTACTCACTACAAATGGTACAGCATTTGGTGCAAAACTAAATGTTTGCCTGCAAATATCAACATAAATTAGACAATTATAACTCCTTTTCATACAGCTCCATTAGGTCACAACAATGACACTAGTTCACAGATATTCGCGAGCGCAAAGTGAATTCCATTGTTGCAGATCCTGCATTGTCGCTATTCTGAGAGCTATTAATTCTTTTTACTTATTTCAAATATTTCAAAATAAACAATTTCTAAATATTAATGTGTAAGTCTATAACAAAGTTCGAATGTAAGAAACGAAGAAAGAAATAATATGCAAAATTGCACATTCTAATTTACGACGCATCCAGCTGTCCGAAGCGCAGTAAATTTACAGCGGCCTATTACGTCTGTCACAAAATTAAAGAAAAACTACTCGTATTTTGAAAAAATTAAGCATGACCGTATTTATTTTATTTATTTATTTATTTGTCAAAAAACAGAAACAGAATGGCACAGACTTTCCCGTATTAGTTTTCTATTTTCCTGGGTCTTCGCTAGCTATTCGGAATTGCCACATACTCTTTCTTGCCAGCTTACCATCTATCATCGCCAAAAGTACATTTTTTTTTGTCATTTTCTTAATTTTTCGGTTTCCTATTGGTAGAACAGAAACATTAATTTTAGAATATTAAAGAACACAAAAACCTAGCCATAAATGGCAATTTTCTTTTAAAAATTATGTGCCGTTTAAGAGAAAATGGCGTTTAGCACTACTAAAAATGCGAAATTTGAAGCTCATTTTCACAGAAAATTTTTGAGTTTTCAAAATACTTTATTTGAAGTTATTTGAAGCACTTACACTCACTAATATAATCATCTTTACAAATTGCGGATAATGTGCATATTAAAGATGTGAGAGATCTTTCAAAAATTTACATTTATATAATTTTTGAAAAAAACAAAAAAAACTCAAAATAAACTTCACGCTATACTAATGAGTGTAATTAGCACTATCCGTTACAAAAGTTTCAAGAAAAAAATTGCAGCCATATACGAGAAAATGACGTTTGAGCATTT